>JABFFE010000793.1:0-102510 GCA_013623625.1 Fusarium setosum | reverse complement strand
GTTCTTCGCTGCCAATGCTCCAACCAGCTGAGCAGCATTCTTGGAACCAATGGGGGACCAGATATAGTGGATTTCAGGGTGTTCAGCCTTGACCCAGTCTCGGAAGGACATGTCAGATGGGTGACGAGTACGGCCATTGTCCACAACGAAGATATCCTTTGGGCGGAAGTAAGGATAGGCAGATTCGAAAACCCTTCTCAAAGCATCGCGATCCGAGTTGTGGCAGGGGAGAATGAGAGCAGTTTCATAAGCCTCTTCCTCGGGATCTGTAGGTTGGTTTTCGACGTCGACAGCCTGCTTCTCCCCCATCTTGAGCGTTTGCTTCATCTTTAATGGAGTCTCTTCCTTTGGTGGCATAACGGATGCCGCAAGGATGATGAGAAACATGAGTGGTTCCAGGCCAATGACAACGATGAGAACAGGAAGCATGTATGTGCGAGTCAGGTTCATCGATTTGTGGATCCAGTTGAAGTAATAGTTGGAAAAGTAGATGCCAGCAACGGCACACCCAACGAGCAAGAGCATGAAGTACTTCTTAAAGGTGATAGGCCAGAAGTACTCAAGCGGGTTGCAGAGTTCCCAGATCGCCTTGATGGAGATGCGACTGTCGAAATAGCCCCAGAAGCCACGCCAATAGCCACGCCTCTTCTTCTGTTCCCCTTCCGACTCAGAATTAGCCGGCTTCACAAGCTCAGCATCATCTTCTGTGGTAAAACCGCCATCCTTGCTGACGAGGGAAGGTTGCGAGGTTGCTGGTGTGGGATCGAGCGGAGTACCAGGCCTTTCGGAAGAAGGAGACAAGTAGGACGAGGAAGCGAATGGATTTCTGACGTCTGGTGTCCGAGGAGGAGTCGAAAATGGGTCTTGGACGTCCTTGTTGGGGTCTAGTAGAGCGGGAGAGGGCGGTGCAAGAGCATCGTCCAACTCTTCTTCTGAAGCGAAGGGGCTGGGTTCCTTCTTCTTCTCCTTAGAAGAGAAGAGGCCCTTGAATCCCATGTTGCGAACTGATTACTTGTTAGTTGGCCATTCTGGATACACGGCAGAGCAACCAGAGAACTTACAGCTGGCGAAAATGAACGAGAAAAGAAGTGCAAAAAGGGGCACGAAAAGAAGTCAAATGAGTGTATTACAAGTCCGTGGGGACTGCGGCAAGTAACGAACGACTGTGTTGGAACGAGTGGCGGAGGACCAAGAGCTTTGGCACCGATAAGAGCCTCTATCTGCAGAAAGACAGACTGTCTCGTTAAGTAAGAACCACTCTACTTGGTAAACCAGTAGGTTATCTTAGAAGATGCTACGGGATCATTAATCTCTGCAATTAATTTAGGCTTGCATGAGGCGAGCTGTCCAGCAACTGATTGAAACACCGCTTCACGCCTTGCTGATGGTCTAGACTCGCTGGCGGCTCGGGACCGAAGACAAAGTCCAGATCAATTTCAAGTGCAGCTGCTCCGGTCAGCCACCTTCACATGCTGAATGTGGAATCAATAATTGCGACATACTGTAGAACCAACAGTTACAAAGTGTGGTAAAGGGGTCCAAAGGGGTGTGTAGAAGCATCAGGGGGGCTGGAGATGGTTCTACAGGAAACCGTGTAAGCGAACCAGGCTGGGCTAAATCACGAACAGAATGGCTGAATCTTGGCGTTCAGAAACCAGCGCAGATTTCTGGGCAAAGCGGTATTCCCATGATGAACAGGTGTGGATGTGACAATTCTTAGATATTGTTGTTCTGAAAACTAGAGCATTTTGTCTTTGCTATAGAGCCCATTGACAAAATATGCAAACTTCTTGTTACTCGCAAGTTATTAACCACATGTGAATGAATCGTGTGTCCTGATGTTCAGCTCTCCACGCTTCCCCTGCCAAGAAAGCTGTTTGTTGCACCTCTGGTAGTGGCGCTCTACGCGATTCCACCCCCCTGTACTTGGTACCTGCCAACTCCATTTTTCCGGGGAAGCTAGCTCGGTACATAGTTTATGGGCGGAAATAGACGAGGGCTCCGCCGGGCTATGTCAGTTTAGGTTAGGGAAAGAGGCGTGGATCAGGCCAACTATCTGGAGCCAGTTGGCTTCTGGTCTTTAGTCTAAAACGCCACAGGGCTGAAGGCAACCTCCAAACTGGTACCGCACTCAGCTTGACTTATGGCGTGCTCTTCGCCAAGAGCAGCCGAGGAAGCGATATCAGGCGAGTTTGGTTGTTTCCTAAATTGACGAAGCCATAGTTATGCTATAGTTCATCGATAGTTTCGTTTGGTTCAACTCCTGTTGGGTCTGAATGCACAGTCTGGCTTCCGCCTCATACAGCCTCACCTGCATTCTTTGACGCGCCCAACAACCATGTACTCGAATCTGTGGCAAAGGATTGAATCTCCATTTTGACCCCTGTGCGGCTGTCTGTCTCTCTGGTTGACCGGCTTTCGGTAATGACGGCGGCTATTGCCTCAATGAGCATGTTAGCCGAGAGCTCATTTCCACGAAGTCGAGGAAAGGATGCGTTCATGTTGGAAATTCTTTGCCACAAGAGATGTTAACTGTGTTAGATATATAAATGCCGAGAATACAGCAGGTGTCAGTATCATGAGTATCTCCATGCCGACAATACCAAAGTCTCGTTCTTCCTGCCTCACCTCATCATGTCTCCTTCAACAATCAATTTTTCTCTTCCTCTACACTCCTCTCGGACTCCCAGTCCATTGGGGTCTCCTACTTCTCCCTTCAAAGAGTCCTCTTCTGAGGGTGACTCTTTGCCAAGCACTCCTGGAACAGAACGTGATGTTCTCTTCAGCGAGTCGTCTCTCATCCGGCGCCCTGGCAAAAACTCCAACGAGTTTGTGCTGGTTGTGGGTGGTCTTGGGTACATCGGTAGCCACACCACTTGGGAGTTGCTCAAAGATGGTTACAATGTCATTGTCATTGATAATCTGAGTAACTCTTTCACCGGCGTTCTCGACACTCTTCATCGCCTCGTTGACGAACGGTACAAGACATTGGGCACTCGTCGTCCCGACCTCCATTTCTATGAGGTCGACTTTCGAGACGCGACCAAGATGCAAAGAATTCTTCGAAGATACTCCTGGAATCTCCCTCATAGCAACTCTTCCATGATCAAGGGAGTGATTCACTTTGCCGCCTACAAATCTGTCTCGGAAAGCATCCAGAACCCGTTGAAGTACTACAACAACAACGTCAGCGGCCTCATCAGCTTCTGCAAGACACTCTCAGAGTCCAACATCAAGAACTTGGTTTTCTCCTCTTCGGCCACCGTCTATGGCTCTCTCGCTGAGAAAGGGGGTAACCTGCCAGAGCAACTCTGCACGCACGAGCGAACAGAGTGGTGCGACTCCAACGGTCAACCACAAACCACCCTGGCTGGCTGCACTGGCTTGACCAACCCCTACGGCCGTAGCAAGTGGATATGCGAGGCGATCCTGTCGGATCTGGCCTTTTCCGACCCTGAGTGGACAGTCGTCGCTCTCAGATACTTCAACCCTGTGGGATGCGATGAGTCTGGACTCCTCGGAGAGGACCCGCGCATGGCTCCCACAAACTTGATGCCTGTCGTGCTCAAAGTCATGACTGGTGAGCTGGAGCACCTGAGCGTCTACGGAACGAACTGGGACACACCTGATGGCACAGCCATCCGTGACTTCATTCATGTCTCTGATCTAGCTCGCGGTCATCTGGCCGCCCTTTCCACCAACCTTGGGGGCTTCCAAGTTTTCAATGTTGGTACTGGTACGGGGCATTCGGTCAACGAGGTTGTCTCGGCGATGCAAACAGCGTCCGGCATGGAAATTCCCTTCATCGAGGCAGGACGCCGAGACGGCGATGTTGGCATGTGTGTTGCGAATCCTTCCAAAGCCATGACCGAGCTCAACTGGAGGCCTTCCAAGACCCTTCTGGACAGCTGTCAAGACTTGTGTCGATTTCTGGGGATAACTGGCAACAAGGCTTCCAGAGTCGAGATTTGAGCGTAGTGGCTGAGGGGCATGCTTGGATGGCGCGGACGTTGAAAAGGGGTTACAGATAGACTCGGCCACATTTGTTTTCCTCTGTTCATGGCCCTCCTTTTTTCTCCTTTTTTTTTCCCCCTGTTAAGATTCCCCGTAGATAAATTAATGTTTAATCCAAATTTCGCACTTATGCTCTTCCATGTGCTATCGTTCTCAGCTGAGACCTTCAATGATACCCAACTCCGTGCTTGTTTGGCTTAAACTACCTATGTATCTTGAAGCCCATAGGACGTTTCCCCTTGCGCTAGTACATGGAACTGCGGTTCAAATCGCTTACTATGAGACACCTGACGTTATACTATTGACAAGAAGAGTAAAGTCTATTTATTAAACGTGTTTTATCCAAAATGCCATCCCTGCAAACCACGACTTGGTCTCTGCCCTCAAACTTTTACACTAGAACCTATACGCCACCACCGCTGTCGCAATCGCCGCCATCAACCATGCCTCCAATCCAATGCTCAGCTTTGATCCCTTAGAGTCAGAATCTGAGCCATCCTCTGCATCTCTGTGATCCTCGTCCTGTGCAGCCACGGTGTCAATGGGGCAAGAGATACCGTCTTTAGGGGCATCTTCCACAGTCAATGTGGAGGCGTTGAAAGCCATCTCGATCCATTGGATCTCGAGAACTGCCTCACCCCAGACTGGCATCTTGCCGGACCAAAAGCCAGAATTGCTCCACATGTCAATCAAGACGGTGCTCGCAACCACAGGCACATTGGTTTGCGATGTTTCCAGCAACTGGCCATCGACATACCAAGCACTCATGTCAAGATGAGGCAACCAATCCAGACGATAAACGACCCACTCATCACTACTACGCCCAAAGGGGAGTGACTTGTTAAAAGTTGTGCCAGGGATTTCGTTGTCCTCGTCATCAAGGGTGGGCTGGTTGGTGAAGTGAACACGAGTGCCGTCATCTCTCAACAGAACCTCAATATCTGACTCCTGAGTGTCGTTGAAGTAGGTGAAAAACCCAGCGACAGCACCAATGTCACCATATACGCGAGCCGAGACTCTCAGCGAGACGGCGTCGACATCGGCCGGGCGGAAGAAAATCTCGCCACCCAGCTGCGTATTGTTTGCCAGACGACTCGTGTTCAGGGCTAGGAAGCCCTTCCCGTCTTTCTCACCTACCATATCATGTTAGCCATTGAGGATACCGGCACTATTTGACAAGATCACTAACCCATAAAGACATTCTCGGGGATGTAGTGAAGCGCTGTCAACTTTGCACTAGCGGGTTGCTTGTATGAGGTTCGGATGGACCAATCCTCTACCCACGAGTTGTCGTTGAACTCCTTCTTCTGAGCAAAGGACTTCTCGAGCTCTCGGTTCAATGGCCAACTTGAAACCGAGATGTTGGTGTCTGCAGTATCGGAATATTGAAAGTCATAAAAGCGGTAAAAGTTGAATTCAGCGGGGTAAGAACCGTTGACGCTGAAAGAAGAACAAGATTTATCGGCAGCTGCGACAAAGGGGAGTGAAACACAGCCAAAGGCTGCAAGAAGAAAAGATGGAAACATTAGGGTGGTGGTGACGGCGACTGAAAGAGCGTAGCAGTTGGCAAAGCGTCAGGAAATCGAGATGGTTGGCACAAGTACGGGGAAAGAGTGTAATAAAGGCCCTGCAGCGCACTCCGTACGCGTCAGTTATCCTCTGGCGAAATGAAGGCTATCAACCGTTCCCAAAAATAAGGGGCTGGTCAATGTTGCCCGGAATCATCTTCAAGACCCCTGGGACTATCGAATCTGGATCCCTTGGCATGAAGGTGTTGGTGGGCTCGAGAACCAACATGCGTAAGCGACGAGGAAATTGTCCGTCTTGGCCGCCAAAAGACGGTTGGCCTTAAATCGAACTCGGCACTTGACTGGGCGCCTCTCCGCTTAAACCCAGCCCCCGGGAACGTGTGGCGTTTAGCTTGTCTGACGACAGAAGTCTAGACTAGAGAGACAGCCACGACCTGATACAGTGAGCATAAATCTATTCACTTGCCTCACGCCCCCAATAGTGCGATCGAGGCGTTGAACTCCCCATTGTCCACACCCCCGTACGAACCACCGTGTGCAGAACATTCCGAATAGTTACGGCTTGGCAACTATGCTCCTAAAATGGCGTCACTCAGTTGAATACGAGTAATTTCGGTTGGAAGGCAGTTGATGTTCCGAACAAACGCCCACTGAGAGTTCCAGAGCTGAATTTGTACTGCTCCAGCAATTGTCCACTAGTTGAATCAAGAGTTCCCCCTTTCCGAGATTTCTCTCGCCCTTTTTGCAGCCCAAGCCAGCAGTAATTTCCGATGCAGTCAACAAACAACGCGGTGGCATCATTCTCGCTCACTGATCGAGGCCGTAGCCAAATGATTCCCCTTGGCCAAGATGGCATGTTCAGCCAGCCACTGGTATGAAGTGACAGCTCCCTCCTGGCCATCGTTCTAGGTCTCGACAGCGTGATGAAAAGTCCTTACACCCGGGGGACGATGGTTTGTCACAGGATTCTGTTTTCGGGTAAGCCTCATGCCCGCCAGATTATAGGTACCTCGGATAAATAAGAGAAAGGACCAAGAGTCGGTGTGATGTTGAGACCCTAAAGGAACTGGCATCATTTCCTTCCCATGGTGTTGAAGATAATAAAATGTCTAGGTGAACGCACTAATTACGTGGCACGGTATAGAAAATCTGCGTGTGATAAGAGATGAACTAAAACTAAACTCGGTATACCTATGATACCTATGATACGAAGAAACTTGTGTTAGCCTCCTTTTACTCTAAAGTATTATACATCGCCTTATATTCTATAATACCCTTGTTACGTAAGTAAAAAGATGGCAGGCTTTGTATGCTCTAAGGGCTCTATTGACATATTATTGCTCTTTCTAAAATTCTTCTCTTTAAACGTAGCCGAGGCTAATTTATCTTTACCACGAGACTTTCGTGCCCACACCGGAACCTAAACTTACGGTATCATTATCCTTTACTTTGTTCTCACCACTATTCTCATCCTTCTCAGTCGTACTGCTAGTTCTTAAACTCTTTATGCACGTGATCTGCCGGTAAATGCATTTCTATTGCTCCGGGCACAAATAGTTACCGTCTCAGTTTAGGTTCTAGTGTATTAGAGTAACTTAGGCTAAGATGAGTTTTTAGATGTGTTTATTATGTAACAATGATGACTTGATGGAAGATTTGTAGCTCGATAGGGATATTGCCTTTAAGAGTCTAAGAAAGGCAATCTTTAGCAACTTATCTTCTGTAAACAAACTTGATGCAGCTGATTTCCGGAGTCCCATCGCGTCATGAATCGGGCCTTACATGTTAGTAACTCTGTTACGTTGACTAGAAAGTCGCAGCAAGAATTGCCGTACTTCGCTGCCCGAACATACCCAATACTGAAAATGCCGCTTCGCACATTTGACCCTTGTCACAAAGTTGCATTTGACCCTCCAGTCCGGATCTCGGCCCCCATCTCAGCCCGGATCTCGCGCAAGCCTGAATCATTAGACATTGGATTGGAACCAAACGGGTCTGTACTACACGGGTAGCGACAGGGCAAGATGACAAGGATTCCCCGCGGAAACCCTGTGATGAATCATTAGTTGCTATTATAACTCTGCCACCTTCAGGTAGATGGATCAAAGGAAACACAATAGTAAAGCACACAGTTTCTTTACACCAATGAGCATCTCATCGGATGAATCATTAGTGACCCAACAACCGACTATCAACTTGATCGATGACCTAAAAAGTTCTTGGTTTTCGGAACTTCTTTTCCCATACGAGGATAAAACCGGCAACGTGCCCTGCCGTATGTGTACTATAGCTAACAAGGTGCATACCTCAATGATGCGTCCTCTCAAATTGCTATCTCTGCTTTTGGCTGTTGGGCTCAACATTGCCTTCCAGGGCCTGGTTAAAGCCACGAACAAGCCGCCAAACATAGTCTTCATTCTGACGGATGATCAAGATCTCCAGATGAACTCGCTTAGTTATATGCCACTTCTGAATAAATATATTCGCCAAAGGGGGACATTCTATGGAAGACATTACTGCACAACCGCGATCTGCTGCCCGGCTCGTGCAAGTATTCTTACCGGGAAGATGGCCCATAACCATAATGTTACAGATACAGCCGCTCCGTTTGGTAGGGAGTTGAAACTGCATCGCTTCCCTTACGGACTCTCTGACATTTCTAGGTGGATATCCCAAGGTCATAACGGAAGGAATCAATGATGACTACCTACCACTCTGGTTACAAGACGCTGGATACGACACGTATTATGTTGGCAAGCTATGGAATGCTCATAGAGTGGATAACTACAACGATCCCTTTGCGAAAGGATGGAACGGAAGCGTACCTAATATCTCACATCAAAGTAGCAGACAGGGGTTAATCACTTGCAGGATTTCCTTCTCGATCCATACACTTATGAGTTCTACAATCCCACCATGGTCCGAAACTCTGAGAAACCTATATCTTACAAGGGACAATATTCCACCGACCTTATTGCTCAGAAGTCCTTATTGTTCATCGATGATGCGGTCCAGAACCAAAGGCCGTTTTTCATTGGCATTGCCCCAGTTGCACCACATAGCGATGTCCGCTTCACTGGCGAGGATGACGCGAATGGTATTCCGGAAGTTGTGACAAATCCACCGTTTCCAGCAGAAAGGCACAAGGACTTGTTTTCCGACGTCGTAGTTCCTCGGACGCCACACTTCAATCCCGAGAACGTGAGTCGAATGAGTATGCCGTTCCTTCTGAGCTCCTAACCATTTCACAGCCTTCAAGCGTCTATTGGGTGCGAGATCTGCCCCGTCTTAATGAGACTCATGTCAAGTTCAACGACTGGTACTATCGCCAGCGCATCCGATCTTTACAATCAGTTGACGAGATGATCGAAGCTTTAGTTCAAAGGCTTGAGCAACACGAGATTATTGACAATACGTACATTGTTTATACTACCGATAATGGTTTTCATGTTGGGCAGCATCGTCTACAGCCTGGAAAGTATTGTCCGTTTGAAGAAGATGTCCACATCCCACTACTTATTCGGGGACCTGGCGTCGCAGAAAATGAGATGACTGAAATCCTTACGACTCATACCGACCTAGCTCCGACGCTCCTTGGCATGGCTCGTGGACGCCCAAGGGAAGACTTCGACGGCGAAGCTATTCCCTTGGTTAAGAATGCAATCGATGCGGTGGCAGGTCATCGGTATGAACACGTCCAAGTTGAATACTGGGGGTATGCTCTTTCGGAGAGCAAATATCGATACGAAGGTACGCCAGGACCTTTTCCAGTCTACGATTGTAGTTGACTCCAAGTATTGACTCCGGCAAACAGGTCGCCGCATCCCGAATAATACCTACAAAGCGCTGCGGGTTATCAGTGAAGACTACAACCTCTACTACTCTGTTTGGTGCAACAATGAACATGAGCTCTATGATATGAAGGTGGGTTGTTTGTTATTTTACGTCATTAACACTGATCTAGCATTGTCAAGAGCTGGTCTCAATTCCGCTAACCTTGAATAGGTCGATCCGTACCAATTACACAATATCTTCCCCGACCCCTCTGACTTACAAGCCATCGGCGACGCCTCAACAATATTACGCCGACCGATTTTTAATGTCCTCGACCGTCTTGATGCTTTGACCATGGTGCTCAAAACGTGCCGAGCAGAAGGATGTGTTAGGCCTTGGAAATTGTTGCATCCAGATGGCAAAGTCTCTAACCTGAGACAGGCGATGGATCCAAAATTCGACTACTTCTACAAGAACAAGGTCCCAAGAGTCAGATACGATCATTGCTCAGAGGGATACTTTTCCGAATTGGAGGGACCGCGCTTCAATAGCAGCATTCAATACTTATTCTCTACCTAGGACGTAAGGTAGCATCTGCGCAGCGGACGCCATAGGTTGAACACGCCAGAATCACGATGGTGAAATGTCGTTTATTCATTCATTTTTAGCTAGTTACAACTGGCCTTCAGATAGCTCTTTTACGCCGACTTATTCTTCTTTCCACGTGCAAGGAATTCTCGAATCACGTTCTCAGTGATCTGCGCAACATCGTTTTGGTATCCATCCCAAGCCAGCGAGTTGTTCCAGTTGATACTGCCCACGCTAAAGACGGAACCTCCTCCATTTGTCTCGTAGTACACCATGTCGCTCCTGACAAGAGGGGATGTAGAACCCAGTGTCCCAATCATGGGAAAGATAAGCTCTTCGTTAAAGAGCATGAAGTGGTCATCGTGTCGTTCACTTCTGGCAAGTAAAATCGTATTTTCGGGGCTTCCGATGGCCACATCTAGGCGATCAAGCTCATCACCGCTAGCACCGCCAGCCAATCCCTTAGTGCCCAGAAGCTTCTTGGATTCTTCATTCAGGCCCTTCCAGAGCCAAGATAGAGAGGGGTTGTTGAGTGCCTCGTCGGTTGGGATGAACGGCCGCCCGGGTCCTTTGCCGGAAGCACAGCTTCCAATGCCCCAAAGCTCATTCGGCGAGCGACCTAGGGAGCGCCATAAACCACCGAGTTGTCCGTTGAGAGCGTGATGACGCTCACCGGCCGGGTTTTGATGAGTTCGCGCACCGACATCCGCTCGACGAACCTCCATACGATGAGGGCGCTTCGGATCAGTCACTGATTTCCACTACAGGATTAAGTTAGCCAAGGCCCACTGAGAGAATCATCGAATCTGATGGGGATATTGTTTTACTTACGTAGAAGCCATTGCCGCCAGCGTAAATGAGAGACCCGCCGTTCTGTGCATGGCCCTCGTAGGCATCAAGAGACTCGAAAGAAGGATACTCGGGATGGGAGCCAGAAATGACCACATCGTATTGGGCTAAAGCAGCACGGCCCCGAAGATGAAGGTCATGATCGGTAAGAATATCATACCCGTCCCCGAAAAGCTTCTCCAAGAACCCAACCATCAGCAAGTCGGCGGAGAATTCTCGAGGTCGTTGGAAACCCCAATGGATATAGTCGGGTCGCACGTTCAGGATCGGGCGCTTTGTAGTGCTGTAAACGACGCCAGAGCCGTCACTATGCAGATCGTAGATGGCAAGGCCAAGGTCATGGCGTCGGACCATCTTGTAGTAGTTATCCGAGGCGACTAGCTGA
Organism: Fusarium setosum; assembly: GCA_013623625.1. Taxonomy (NCBI): domain Eukaryota; kingdom Fungi; phylum Ascomycota; class Sordariomycetes; order Hypocreales; family Nectriaceae; genus Fusarium; species Fusarium setosum. The sequence continues at coordinate 91,371 of JABFFE010000793.1, read as the reverse complement.
ACTCCTTCCGGGAAGGAAATGTGTGTGGACTTGGTCTCGTCGTACATGTGTTCGTTGGCATATGCGAGGTAGGTAAAAGTAGAAAAGATGAAGGCAATCTTGGCTTGAGGCCGAACCTCTTTGGGCCGGACAAAGAAGACAATTGAGTCTTTGAGGTCTGACTCGGTGTCTTGCACCTCAATAGCGTAGGCTCCAGAGCGAAGATCAGAAGGGACGGTAAACTGAAAGTCGGTATCCCAACCGGCATCATCAAGATCATCGTCGTGGAAGTGAATAGCGCCAAAGCCATATGTAGCCTCCTTCCAGCCAACGCCGATGAGTTTGTGGTCGTAGTCGTGTCCACGGACTGCGCGTGTCGGAGCATTGACAAGAACGCCGTCTAGGCCAGAGCCCGAGACGTCAAAGATCTCGTCCGTATCGATGCCCACGGAGAAATCGTACTTAGCAATGTCCCAGCATTTCCTTCCAAGTGCACGGAAGTGAGGCGAGTCAATTCTTCCGTTGAAGAAGTGTACTGGAACTCCCGAGGCCGAGGTTGGGTTAGCAGCCAGTGTTGCTGCAAAGTAGAGCGGGCTTCCGGAGTCCAGACGAGCGGCGTCTGCCAGAGTTGTTTGGATAGTAGTCGGTCCAGGGGCAATCTCATTTCCGGCCACAAGATGAGACAATTGCAACTCCATCTCTTTACCTCGGATGGTAAGACGGACATGAAACCAACGCTCTCGACAGGCAGCAGACGCGATCTTCTTGGTCTCAACGGCCTTGCCCGTACCAACCCAAACGACGAGGCTATCTTCAGTGTCTAGAAGCACACATAGACCAGCCTTCTTATTGACATCGAGGTTCGAGAGGATCGCCTGAGGATGAGGAGCGCTAAGCATCCAGGGCTGTGCGTAAAACTGGATCTCGACGCTCTCAGACTTGTCCAAGAGCGGCTCTCTCGTCCACGCATCGACGCGACCATGGGATCCCGGGTGGGATGCCTGAAAGCGCCCCTGAAGTTCTCCCTTTGGGCCATGGTCCACAACCTCCTTGGCAGGTGTGGGAGCATGGGGTACATCAAGGCCTTGCAGAAGTCGGACTAGCTGGTACTTGAGCTTTGGGTGTGAGGATGACACCTGGTCATACGATAAGCATTTGTGTCCCCATCTTTGAGTACTTGGCAAGGGCGACTTACTTTGACCTCAGCTACCTCACCAGGGGACACTATCCAAGGCTCAACATAACCGGTAATTTCTTCCTCCTCATGTTGGAGAGCAGGACGCACGGGATACTGTGTGGCAGCCATGTTGGGTGGTTTATTTTTAGACTGAAGTATGTAAAGGCAATCAGGCCCGGTCAAGTAGAGACTGTTTCAGAAGAGATGAGGGTAGTACCGGGTCTAGGCAGTTCGCTTTTAGGCGTCTATAGTATTGAAGGCCATGATTAAGAGGTGGTCAGTGCCTCCTTATAGCAGCTAGGGGTGCAACCTCAAAACAGTAATTACGGTCCAGCCGCCAATCTATGGCCGGATTATTTCCTCAAGAGGTAATCATCTCGCCTGTGGTTGGATGGAGGAGCTAATGATAAGAGGGGATAAGGAGAGCGCAAGCCAACAAGCTTGGCAGAATCAGTTGCATGCGTAGGAAGAGATATCAGAAACTGGGTTCTTTGCCTCGAGTAGGAAATAGCTGTTTTAACTTCCTTTTTCGCTGAACAAAAATACTGTGCTAATACATGTGCCAAGGCTCTATTTGATATTGGCGTGAGAAGATGGTTGGGTTAGAGCAATCCTTAGACCTGATCCCAAGACTCGTCACAAATCACAATCTTGCGTCCCCTCACTCCGTGATAACTCCGTCTCCACCCCCGCACAAGTGCCCATACTTCTGGGGAGACTGGAGGAGACTAGTCTGGGACACCACCTGGGGTAGCCCGGGGATCCGGTGGCCCGCGAAATAGTCCAGTCCACTAAACTCTGGTTGAGCCCACTAAACTTGGTCTCCGTCAGCAGTTTCTTCTCCTCAAGGACAAAAATTGACGTCAAGTTAAGCAGGGTGAGCCTGACTAGGCACGGGGGTGCGTTTCCGGAGGTCAAGACAATCACCTGTTGGCCAAGTATCGCCTCCTTGGTAGGGAACAAGCTAGGAAAGAAGCGATCCCCCTCTCGACTCTTCGAAAGAGGTATAAATGGAGACGCATCCGTCTGAAATGGTGAGGCCTGCCAGCATACATGCGCCGTTACCGATCACCTCCCCGCATTGAATTACCCTCTTTGACAGTTTACAATGCCCACGCAAAGTCGGCCCAACATGACGGATGAGATAGAAGCCATCCCCGGAACGGTCCACCTTGTGGACTCGCAGGGAAATATGGAGTCGCAGCACGCTCAAGGCGCCGACAAGGACATTGTTCTCGTGCCAGCGCCATCATCCCACCCCGATGATCCTTTGAACTGGTCTCCACGGCGCAAGTACCTCTCTGCCTTTTGCATGGCAGCGTATGGCTCCCCTCCCTCGTCTCTCGACGCAGGCTGACCCTACGACCAGTTACGTACTTGTCATCGGCATTTGCTCTTCCGCGCTGTACTCCACGTTGGGTCCTTTGTCGGAAGCAACCGGTCTTTCTTACAACGATCTCAACTCAGGCACCGGCTACATGGTACGAACCCAATCTAAGATTAAGGACGAGAAAGTGTATGCACAAACATCTGACCCCGTCATAGTTTTTGTTCTTCGGTTGGGGATGTGTCGTCTGGCAAGCCATCGCTGTCCAGTACGGCAAGAGACCGGTATACCTTTTGACGACCGCTGGAACATTGGTACTGGCCTGCACCTTATTGGATATTCTGTTTCTAACAGCACCAGGGTGTTATGGTGTGGCAGCCGCACATCAGCTCCAACGGACAATGGATCGCGGCCAAGATCTTGCAGGGCATCTTTGGTGCACCCATGGAGTCACTAGCAGAGATCACGGTTTCGGATGTGGTAAGGGTTCTCTTTGTTAACTTGGAGAGCCTTGCAGTGATTCTGATGTCTTTCTGCAGTTCTTTACTCATGAGAGAGGCAAATTCATTGCTCTCTACGCTCTCGCGCTTGGTTATAGCAATGGCATTGCCCCCCTCATCATGGGGTTCATCAATGACGGACAAGGCTACCAGTGGGTGTTTGTAAGTATATTTCATAAGCAATTAGGCTTGATCATCTAATAAAATCTGGCAGTATTGGTGCGCCATCTTCTGCGCGGTGTTGCTACTTGTCATCTTCTTCTTCATGGAGGAAACAAAATTCGACCGCGCCAAGTACATGACCAGCGCCCGCATCGAAGGCCAGCCCCTACCCAGCACGAACCAGGCCGCATCTATTATCGACAGCAAGGATGATACGGACGACAAGGTAGACGGCGATCAGGATCATGTCCACGCTACTACAACCTTCTCGCACGTTAGCGGTCCTCGCGATCCTATTGATCCCGACCTGAAGAAGAAGCCTCGACTTGCGCGACTCAAGCCTATTGAGCGCAAAAATCTGCGCGGTGAGAACCGTCTCATCAGGTTGATTAGTCGGCCTATCCTGCTCCTGGCATTCCCCATCATTGTGTACTCTGGCTTCATCTACGGCTGCAATATTGTGTGGCTGTCAGTTCTGAACGCGACAGAGTCCATGGTCTTGTCGAACCGACCGTACAGCATGTCGACGTCGACGGTCGGCTTGACCTTCATCGCCCCCTTGGTCGGGACCACCCTCGCGTGAGTTATTCAGACAGATGTGTTTGTCTTGAATGGCTGCTGACATTCGTTAGATGCGTGTACACCGGAATATTTGGCGATCGCTTCATCGTCAAAATGGCGCGACGAAACAATGGCTTTATGGAAGCCGAACACCGACTCTGGCTATTCCTCCCGTCGCTCGTCCTTATTCCGTTTGGATGCATCTTGTTCGGCGTTGGAGCGTACCACGAGGTGCATTGGTTCGGCATCGTTTTCGCCATGGGGGTCATCTCGTTCACCACCACGGCTGGATCTCAAATGTCGATCGCATACTGCATCGATTGTTACCGCGACCTGGCAAGTGAGGCTTTGGCCACGGCCATCATCATTCGAAACACCATGTCCTTCGGCATTGGTTATGGGTAAGTTGGGTGCAGAATTCAACTCAATGTTGCCTATCTAACTAGATTATCAGCGTCACACCTTGGGTGGTCAATTTGGGCTACCAGAATGCCTTCATTCTCGGTGCCTTCGCAGGCCTTGCTCACAACTTGACCATTTTCCCCGTGATGAAATGGGGTCGCTCCCTGAGACAGAGAAGTGCGGAGAAGTACTGGAACACGGTTAAGGAGGGCGCCGATCTGGATGTCAATCACTGAGAAGCCTCGGCAGTTCGGGTCTGGGCACACTTAGTGCACCTCATCGAGGTACGCTAGACACGTTGTGGCTTCCACGAAACGACAGGAGGGAGGCGTTCTTTGTGCAATCTCTCAGAGGCAGGTCACGAGGGCTGGACTGCAGAACGCGGCAGTGTTTCTAGCTGACATATCAGGTTAGGCCTGTTGATTAAATAATAATTAACTGGCATGCCGTGTTTTCCCCTACTTGGTAATAATGACAACTAACTCAGCCCTCGGCAAGATGGCCAATCGGCGAGGATGCGCGTCGGGTCCCGATCCCGAGCTGCCACATGGGTCTCGATCAGGAACCCTACAGGGCAATTCCCTCCAAGGGCAGTACTGTACTGCAGGATTCCTCTTAGGTCAGATTGAGGAGGAGGCAGGGCTTGGATCATGGCTGTCAGCCTGTCTCAGGAGCTGAATGTTGGTTGGTTTCCATGTGATGATACTACCGCATCTGGTAACAGCGCAAACGAGCAACACTACGCAACTAGGAAATGTCTCGCTCTAGAATTACGGCTCCCAATTTTCTCATTGGCCACTCTCCCGCTTTTTCGTATTTAACTGGAACCGGCAGTGCCAGGATGTCTGCGTCACATCATTATTGGAGTCTCGCAGTGGGGCCTCGGCTGACCTAATCGAAGCCATCCCCCTTTTCCCCTTTGAGCCACGTCGTGATCAACAATGCGAATGCACCCTTTTGAAATACCACCGCTCACACTGCACCTCAGAGACTTCTACCCACATTTGTATCCTTACAGCGCCTAGAGTTACAGCACTGCTACATCATGCGCGAGGCTTTGGAGACCGTGACCGCTCCTGGCGGGAGCAGCGATGCCGAAGAATGGTGTACGTCCACCACGCTCAGCCTTGTCCCTTACCGCCTATTCTCACACTGAATTTTCTGTAGACCTTCCTGACAAGATGCTTGCCCGTTCGTGATATACCTTCGCGCTGGGGTCTCGATACTAACCATCTGGGTGTAGGACATCCCAGCAAGCCTCATATTGCCAGTCAGTTGTGAGCCCGTCACCTGACATCATGAGAGTGACTGACCCGACTTAGGTCTGGATGAGTATCGACAGATGCACAAGGATTCAATCCAGAATCCTGATGAATTCTGGGGAACCTTGGCTAGAGATCTGTTGTCTTGGGAGTCTGACTTTCATACCGTGCAGCACGGGTCCCTGTCCGAGGGCAACATTGGCTGGTTCCTTGGCGGCAAGCTGAATGCCTCTTACAACTGCGTGGATCGCCATGCCCTCAAGGACCCCAACAAGGTTGCTATCATCCATGAGACTGACGACGGCAACGGCGGGCACTCGTTGACATACGGAGACTTGTTGAAACAAGTGAGCAAGGTCTCGTGGGTTCTCAAGGACCTCGGAGTTCGCAAGGGCGATACAGTTGCTATTTACATGCCCATGGTTCCTGAAGCCCTGGTTGCCATCCTCGCCTGTGCTCGCATTGGTGCAGTCCACTCTGTGGTCTTCGCCGGCTTCTCCGCTGGGTCTCTCAAGGACCGTATCACCAACGCAAAGAGCAAGCTTGTCATTACCGCCGATGAAAGCAACCGAGGTGGCAAAGTCATTGGCATCAAGAAGATTGTTGACGACGCCTTGAGCGGGCTTCAGAACGTTCAGGCTTTGGTCTTCAAGAGGACTGGTGCCGAGGTTTCTTGGACCCCCGGACGAGACTACTGGTGGCATGAGGAGGTTGCGAAATGGCCCGGTTATATCGCTCCCGAGCCTATGGATGCCGAGGATCCCCTATTTCTTCTCTATACGTCTGGATCGACTGGCAAGCCAAAGGGCATCCTTCACACAACCGGTGGCTATCTCGTAGGAGCCGCAGCCACCGGCAAGTATGTGTTTGATATTCACGACGACGATCGTCACTTCTGTGCCGGCGATGTCGGATGGATTACCGGCCATACTTACGTTGTCTACGCCCCTTTACTTTTGGGCGTGTCCACGGTCGTGTTCGAGGGCACACCCACTTATCCAACAATTACTCGCTACTGGGACATTATCGACAAGCATCAGATCACGCATTTCTACGTTGCACCAACCGCTCTCCGATTACTGAAGAGAGCCGGATCAGACCCCGTTGAGCACAACACAAAGAGCCTCCGTGTGCTTGGATCAGTGGGAGAGCCGATTGCACCCGAGATTTGGAAGTGGTACTATGACACGATTGGCAAGGGTGAATGCCACGTGGTCGACGTGGGTTTTCCATGCCCTGATGAATGAGTAAGAGGCTAATCAAGTTGTAGACGTACTGGCAAACCGAGACTGGATCTCACGTCGTCACACCCCTGGCCGGTGTCACACCTACAAAGCCCGGATCTGCGTGCTTGCCGTTCTTTGGCATCGACACCGTCTTGATTGATCCTGTCTCCGGCGAAGAGAAGCTAGGGGATGGAGTCGAGGGTGTTCTTGCTTTCAAGTCTTCGTGGCCTAGCATGGCTCGAACAGTGTACGGTGATCACCAACGATTCCAGGAGACGTATTTAGATGTGTATAAGGGATACTACGTAAGTGATAGCCCAGGCCACTCTGGAAGTTGTTTAACTGACTTGACCTTCAGTTCACTGGTGATGGAGCCAGCCGTGATCAGGATGGATTCTACTGGATTCGCGGCCGCGTAGATGACGTGATCAATGTCAGCGGCCATCGTCTCTCAACGGCAGAAATCGAGGCTGCCATGGTCGAGCACCCCTCAGTCGCCGAGTCTGCCGTTGTTGGAATCTCAGACGAGCTTACTGGCCAGTCTGTCGTTGCCTTTGTATGCTTGAAGGAAGCCTTCCGAGCATCAGAGGACGCTGTTTACCAAGAGCTCAGACAGCAGGTCCGCAAGAACATCGGTCCCTTTGCGGCACCCAAGAACATCTTTGTGGTGACGGATCTCCCCAAGACGCGATCTGGAAAGATTATGCGTCGTGTTTTGCGAAAGGTTGTCATGGGTGAGCAGGATCAGCTTGGAGACGTCAGTACGCTGTCTGATCCCTCGGTGGTGGGCAAGATCATCGATGTTGTGCATAAGAGAGGATAGAAGTAACTAGTCAGAACTATATACTTTCTCGATTTGGGTCGTTTGAGAGCTATCGCTAATATAATGGATGCGAGGAATCTGCCTCCTTAGACAGCAATGTTAGTTTGATTAAAAAAGGATGTTTCCTTTGATCCTTCCGAGGGTGGTAGAGTTGTGATACTAATAGAGAAACGACGTCAGCTTAAGAGACTAATATGTTTAACCAAACATTAAATAAAGATCTAGTTAATCAATTTATATACATTGCTCCCGGCTCACGGCAGGAAGGCTCAGGGTAGGATATTGTAACGATGGCCTCTCACCAAAACATGGCGAGTCATATCTATTGAAATACCTAGCTACCCTATACCACTCCGGGGTCACCAGAAGGAAAACCTCTTGGATAAATCATACATCTCGGAAATTCTCAGAAGCCCTGGCGAACATCAAGATCAAGAGGACAAACAAGGTGAAACGTCAAGCATCGGCTTCAAGTAACTATCTTTACATGATATACCCACCTCGAAAAACGTGGAGCATTCAAGATCACAGGGTGATTCCCAAATCACTAACTTCATTAAAATGACAAATTTAGAGGAGCAGATTGATAATGATAAGTAGTTTATGTCAGATGCGACTCTTGTCGTTTAGCCATGGGCATGTAATAAAATCTAGCCCTTCCCTCAACCAGCTATCAAACCCGTGGTCCCCTGGCTGTATGGCTACATGGAATTTGGTATCTGGATCGATGTTTTGCAACAGGGCTATCAGCTTCCTCGTGCCCTCAACTGGCACGGCGCTGTCGTGTTCACCATGGAGCAGAAACAAAGGCGGCAGAAGCGGCTTTCCAGTCTCTCTCGGAGGTAATAGCCCTGTCTTGATACGTTCAAGCACAAACAAATCAGGCTCCTGGCCCAGCAGCTCCAGATAACGTCCATTCTGGACCACAGCTATAGAAGAGTCCAGGCGCGTGGGAGGATCCGCTTCGGTAATGGCCTTGCTCCCAGAGGTGGCGAGTAGGAAGTCATCGACGACCGTAACCGGATAGTTGGATACGCCGACAACTGACTTGTCATATGGCTTGGTGTAATGGGTTGACTGCATATCAATCATGGGATAGAGTGCAATGATGGCTTTGGGGCGTGTGAAGCCTGATAGGATAGACTGCAAAGCTAGATACCCACCTAAGATCGTGTGGTCAGCCATTACCTTGGTGATTTCGAAGTTAACAAGCTTACCTGCACTCTCACCCACCAAGAGGGTTTGAGATAGGCTCATGGTAACATTGGACCGCCCAACTGATGCAAGATGTCGTCCTGGTCCTCCCGATTGCACCCATGCCCAAAAGTTCGCCATATCTTGCATGATATCTCGCCCCTTGACTTCAGGCAGAAGTCGATAGTTGGGGCTTATGATGATTGCACCGTTCTCCTCTGCAAAGTCGAGAATCCATTTCGAGAACCAAGCAGGAAAGAGACTGGATCCTGTGATCTGGATTGCGGTGTTAGGTAGGTAGGTAGGTATGCACGGCACTACAAACATGAGACTTACAAGAAACCCTCCATGTATTCTCACGATAACGGGCCTGTTTTGTGCACTTGTCCGTTTAGGAATGAGGATATCTACTCCAATCTCAACCCCCGCAGACTCGTAATGAGCACGCGTAATCTCGAAGGGGTCGAAAACCTCATGAGGTATACTGTGTAGAATATCGATGAGGGCTTTGAACTGAGCGTCGCGCTCCTCGGAACTATGAGCCATGGTTTAACGTGCGAGATCGGTCTGCAAGTTCCCTGTTTTGCCTTTGGTTGTCAATCTTGGCTTTCAGAGGGGATAAAAGGAAGAGAGAGGTGGAGACTGACCACCACTTGCCTCGTCTCCTTGTCTTATACTCAATCTGGAGTATAGGCCAGGCTTGTTCGGATATCTCCGATACCCCGCTCGTTGACATATTTCCCGAAAGAGCCTACTCCACAACAGAGTTCCATTGAGGCGGAGACTGAGAAGCTCTGGGGCCCTGGAGAGTTGGAGATGATCAGCAGCGCTAGTAAAGAGTGAAGGGAGCATGAGGAGAAAGCAAAGTGGGCATACTGTCAGTCATCGGAGATAATTACAAGTTCTGGTTGATGAATTCCTTCAAGGGGCATGATGAGGTGAAGCAGAAAGATAAGTACGGAGTGTCATTGACATGCCTCCAACGCATGCCAACCTCAGGCGAGCTACTACTGCCTTGTCCAGCACGGGGTTATTTGAAAATGCCAATATGAAGCAAGAGAATTATTCTTTTGATGTGTTCATGCTGACCCGAGGGCACGAGCAAAGCCATAACAGTCAAGTCTACTACCACAACTCCTAGGCCGTCCCATCCCGTAACGCCTTGTAAATCTCTGCTTCCACGCGATCCGAGCACTCTAGTACAAGTCGATCTACCGCCATGGTGTTAGCAACCGCAACCTTCCGTTGCCATAGGTAACTTACCGCCGTAGGGCAGGATCTGGCTGGCAATGATTGTGCCAACATTGTTCTTTCTATCAACAAACCAAAACAGATTCGCCAGTCCTTCCCAAGATGCAGTACCAACCGCCCGGCCTGTATCTGTTGGGAAGTGACTTAATGACCAGGACATTCCCCATCCCTCAGTGTGGTCGTCGGGCATTGGGCTTAGTGGAGTTGCGTTTGCTACCTCTGGTTTCGCAACCGGAACACATACGTTGCTAAAGCGCGGCTTGTCGGCAATTTGATCCGTAAACATGGCTATAATTACACATGGTTAGCAAAGACCTGTTTTAGACATGACAGAAACTCAAGCCATGTATCCCTACCTTGAACGGTCTCGGGCTTTAGTAGCCTCACTCCTGTCTTTTTGTCCATTCCATCGTTTAGGAGAAGCGATAACAACCCTGTTTCTCGTTAACCAATGTTATGACATGCGCGAGTGTCAAAACAAACTTGTAAACTCTGTCGGTTTTCCATAACACCCATGGCCTCCGGCGCATGGAATCTTCTCGCCCTCTTCGTGAACGAGCAATGGCCTCCTATAAAGATGATCCGTATGCGATAACGTTTCATCTGCCGCTCTTCGGTTCATGTAGGCAAAATTTGACTTTGCTTCCTCCGAAGGATGAAAGGTGATACTGTTCATGCCCAGAGGATGAAAGATGTTTTCCTTGAAGTAAGCATCCAGTGACTTGCCCGAGACTCGCTCGATAATCACCCCGACCCAGTCCATTGATATCCCATATTGAAACGTTTCTCCGGGTTGATTGACAAGAGGGCGGTTGATTTTATGTACTGGCTCGCCTGAAAAATCGTCTGCTCCAATTGGACGGCCGAACTCTGCCAATTTGTCGTCTTCAAACGCGTAGCCAAAGCCAGCTGGTTCTGTGTCAAAAATGTTCAGAGTTTGAGTATAACTTTCAACTATTCTTACCAGTATGGCTCAACAGCATGCGTAGCGTTATTTTCCTGACTTTGTCAACGAGCTCAAGCTTTCCCTCAGCGGTGCGAGTCAAGACCTTGACGTCTCTCAACTCAGGACAAATGCTCTCAACCTGGTCGGCATCATCCAAGCGAAGCTGTCCCTGCTCGACGAGCTGCATACAAGAGACAGATGTCGCGATCTTCGTAAAGGATGCCACCCAGAATATCGTATCCAGTGACATGGGGTCACTGGAGAATACCCCTCTCGTTCCCGAGGAATATTCAAAGATTGGTTCCCCATCATTCCTGAAGGCAGAGTAGACAAGGCCCGGGATCTTTCGGTTGATACCCCCGGATGTGTACTCGTCGATGATGTCACCGAGTCTGGCCTTCAGGTCCGCTGATAGGACCGAAGACATGTTGGCTGAGTTGTTAAACTAAGCGGCGTTGGACTGAGCGTTGTAGCAAGGGCGGCCGGGCTAGGTTGTAGTACTCTGAATCTCCTGCGTTTAACCCTCGGGATGGTGAGCTCTTTGACTGTGCGCAGTTCCACAACCTTGGCTGACTTGCCTCCTCGCGAAGCTCACGACTTCCGTAGAAGGAGAAACTGAGTTTGGAGAAAAATGACGAAGCCATTGCGGTGGCTTGCTCGAAGAGGGATTTGATAGAAGCGGGGCTAACTAAGAATGGGCACATCATTTATTACCACATTTGGAATATCGCTTTAACTAAAATTAACAATAACAAAATGCAGGTATCCGCAGTCTCAAGGTTGGTGATAAGACCGCAGATAAAACTCCAACTTCGGGGGCCACCGTCAAATTCAAGCTATTAGCCTCGACACATCATATCTCCTCCTATCAAACATGTCGTCACCTATCCGCTATCAGTTTCTTCCCGGCCCCGTCGGAGAAATGCTGCGCTCCTCGTCGCTCGCAACTACGGCAGCCGTTCCGTTGACGGGAACTTTAGTCACGACAACCGGCCATGTTGGCGTGAATCTCAAGACTGGAGAACTCGTAACTAGCTCCATAGAAGACGAGTTTAACGCCGTGTTCGACTGTCTCGACGCAGCGCTTCAGAACGCTGGAGTGAGCAAGGGGCTCGCTTCGGCCCACAAGTTGATTGCGTACTTTACTCGAGCCGAGGACGAGGCAACTATGCTGGCAATCTTTCGAAAGCGCTACCCGGGGCATACCCCAACCTGGACATCCGTCGTCGTCTTGGCACTTGTCAACCCCGGAATGCATGCGGAGGTTCAAGCGGAGGCAATTGCCACCTAACAGGCCGGATCGGACGTATGGAGGAAGGATGTGAAGAAGCACAGTGGCCGTGCGTCTGGGGCACTCGTGAAACTGGACTGATTAGGGATGATGGATTGGCCTCGCGGACTTGACTCGGGATGACAGGCTGTTGCCCAGGCCGCCGGCTCATGCGTTGCTTGCTGATATTTCAACCAACTGGGGTACCCGAGGTTTCAGGGATGCCCTTCAAGGAACTTGGTGCAATCTAATCTAGTTTTGATTCTACTTTGCCTGCCTGTGTCTAGGATGATGAATCGATAGCTACTCTTAGGTCCGGTCCGGCATGTCCCGGTAGGGATTGTTTGGGTCCGCCAGCTCCTCCTCGACGGACTGTATCGTCTTAACCACCTTTGCAGGGGCGCCCAGGGCCACCGAGTAGGGGGGCAGGCTCTTGGTGATGACAGCACCGGCACCAACAGTGCACCCTCGTCCAATAGTAACTCCAGGGAGGATTGTGACGTTGCCACCGATCCAGCAGTCGTCCTCAATTCGAATGGGGTGTCCGAACTCGACGAACTTAATCCTGGAGAGCACGCTCGTCTCATGACCCGCAGTGTAGATGTGGACGTTGGGGCCCATTTGGACACGGTCACCAATGATGACGAGGCTGGTGTCAAGGATGGTCAAACTGGCCAAGATTTTTAGTGACGTTTCTTGCAGGGGAGTGAGTGGTTTGCGAGTTGCTTACCCAAAGTTCATGAAGCAGTTCTCGCCAATGGAGACGTTACAGCCGTAGTCGGGCAAGAAGGGTGGCTCAATGAAGGTTCCCTCGCCGACCTTGCCGAGGATGTCAGAAAGGAGCTCAAGTCGCTTGGTGGCGACCTCATCATAGCCCGAGTACGTGTTGGGATCCAGATTGTTGAACTTGTAGGTCACGCAACGAGCATTGTGGCGAGCCTCCAACAGCTTTGGATGAAGTGGGTTATAGCTGAAGGGAGGGGGTTAGACACAGTTTTCACTGGACAGCAATGGCGATGAGAAAGACGTACAGCATACCAGAAACCATCTTCTCGTACTCATCGCACCAAGGAGTGCTCTTCAGGCCCTTGGCGAGCTCGATGATCTCTGTGTCCTTCTGCTGCTTGGCCATGGCGATTGATGATACGGTGACTGTGGGGTTGTTGGTACAGCCCGGAGGGAGGGATCGATAGATAGGCGGGTATTTGAATGTTATCGGGTCAAGGGCAAGATGTATCTGAAAAAGATACCGAGATATGTAGGCACCTAAGCGATGCGGAGATGGTGATTGCTGGTACTGGGCTACCTCGTTGGAGAGTTGAGGTTGGCTTTAAACCGCGGAAAAACTGAACTACGGTGAGGCCGTATTGCCGCATCGGGAAGTAAGAGACGCACCTTCCCCTCCTTCACGACCCACAGAGGAGAAGAGAAGGAGCTCCGCACAGTGTCAGTTCGGGAAAGTCGCTTTCTGGGTGGCGGCGACCCGGCTTACCTGCCCCAGGTGCCACGACCACAGCCAAGGCGCAAGGATCATATCATAGTACTCCGTACGCCCAAGATAACGGGCACAGGCATCCAGCCAAGTCCAGCCCTTCCCCGCGTTCCGGGGGCATCTTGACTGTGGGGGCGGATCTCGAGTGCGGAGGAGGGTTCTTCGGCACTGATAGGAGATTGTCGAGTTTGCTACGAGTCGCCGAGATTGCTAGTGACTGGAGGGTCCGGTACTCCGTCCCGGGCCTTGGTGAGAAAACGCCTCCTCCAACTTTTTACTTAAAGGTCGCCTGCCGGTTCCCCTGTCGCAACCTGGTGTCTCACTCTTCTCAACCTCATCATCCTTCACACATCCTTGGCAAAGCCCAGTCTTTCTTGAACCCAGCAATCATCATGGCTCAGAACACCGTGGGCGAGGACATCGCCAAGATCAAGTCCAACGCCACCAATGACTCCGAGGTTGGCGTTGGCAAAGTTGTGGACGTTCAGAAGGGCGATGCCGTCGACGACAACATTCTCCTTGCCCAAGGTCACGTACCTGTAATGAGGCGCTCCTTCAACCTCCTTGGAACCCTGGGTCTCGGATTTAGGTATACTTCGCGTGACCCCCTGCGACCAAGTCCAGCATGCTCAACGTTGACCTAGCATTACCAATTCGTGGGTGTCGTACGCAAGCTGCTTCGGGCAGAGCCTGCTCTACGGCGGACCCCAGGCCACCGTCTTTGGATTGATCGTTGCGTGTGCTGTTCAATGGCTCATCATTCTCGGCCTTGCTGAACAGGCCTCGGCATTTCCATCATCAGGAGGTCAGTGCAATCCCTCCTAGTCACATCAACTCTGCCGGCTGACCAAGCTTATCCTTGTCCAGGCCAATACCACTTCACGTACATTCTGGCACCCGAGAAGCACCGACGCTTCGCTGCATTCGCCGTCGGTACTATCAGCGTTCTTGGCTGGTGGGTGATTACCTGCTCGGGCATCTCGAACAACGTCCAGTGTATCATCGGCATGATCCTGTTTGCCAAACCCGACTACGAACCTCAGAACTGGCACTCGTATCTGCTATACGTGGGACTCATCTTGATTACCCGTAAGACTACTCGAACCGAACGCAGCGCCTTTTACTGACACCCAAAGTCATTCCCATCTTCACGATCCCCCAAAAGCATCTCGGAAAATGGACTCAGACCTGTCTTGCGCTGTCGGTGTTGGGCTTTGTCATAGTCACTGTTACGATTCTCGCCATGGCCGATGGATACAACCACCCGAGCTTTATTACTCGCTTCGATGGCACAAGCGGTTGGCCGAAGGGAGTTGCCTGGGTCATGAGCGTCGGTAATGCCATGTACGCCTTTGCCAGCATGGATGCCGTCATCCACGTCGCTGAAGAGATGCATCATCCCGGAAAAGCCATCCCCCGAGCAATGTGAGTTTCATCTTGTAAACAGTGCGCTGGCGCTTTACTAATGTGAACTCCCAGGAACTTGACCATGATCATTGGCCTGGTTACCTCAGTGCCGTTTATTCTGGCCATGATGTTTGTCATCAAGGATCTTGACGCGGTTCGGTCAGCCCATCTTCCCAGTCTCGAGGCCTTTTACCAGGCCACGGGTAACAAGTCGGCTGCCCTTGGATTGCAGTCTCTCCTTGTTGTCATTTTCTACAGTAAGTAATCTGATTACCGTTCCCAGGTTTGTTTATGTGGCACTAACTCTATGCCAGCGTGCATGCCCAGCCAATGGATCACCTGCGGTCGTCTGACATGGGCTTTCTCGCGAGACGTAAGTTTCCCCCTCTCACGGCCTATACACCAGAAATTAACAAATTCTACCCCTATAGCATGGCTTGCCCTTCTCCGACTACTGGAACCACATCTCCCCTTCCCTCGGGTTCCCCGTCCGCACCACAATGCTCTCTGTGGGATTCTGCATCCTCTACGGCGTGCTTTACCTGGCTAGCAACCAGGCCTTCAACTCGATTATCATCACGGCTGTGCTTGGCGTCAATATCTCTTATGCTGTTCCACAAGCGATTACTTTGGTACACGGGCGCGAAAACAGGTTGCCCGAGCGACCTTTCAAGCTTGGCAGAATCGCGGGTTATCTCTGCAACGCATGGACGCCTCTCTGGGTCACTACGATTGGCGTCTTTATCTGCTTCCCCAACGAGATCCCGGTCGCTGCTGGGTCCATGAACTAGTAGGTCGCCGTCTCCTTTAGGGTTTTATCTGAGGTAGCTAACACATCCTCTAGTGTCTGCGTTGTGTTGGGCGTCATGGGCATGATTCTGGTGGGCTTGTGGGCGTCTGTCCGCCGCCACTTTAAGGGACCAGACATCGACTGGGAGATGCTGGGCCTGCAGTACGAGCACGCCTCTTAAATGAGGTCGGTGTGCGGAATGATGCGCGCCACAAAGGGCGAGACACCGTGCAGGGGCTCCCAAGACGTGACGTTCCTGGGCTGAAAAGCCTGTGACTCAGGAAAAGTATGTAAGAATGTGAAACCAGTACATTATACCAAGTATATCTCAAAAGCGTGCTTAAGGAGTCACCCTGGGTACCAAGTACAATAGAATCCAAATTACATTTGAGGAGCTCTGATGCAGGAGCCTGCCGTGCTCTGCCCTTTGACTGGAGCTGACTGATCGACATCACGAAGCGAGGATATGAAATGCAAAGACGTAGAGTTTGTTTAACGAATATCGAGTGGTTGTTTGTGTTCTTCACGTAAGAGTCTCAACATTGCATCGAAGCTTGGTCTAAGGGCATGACTAGAAAGTAACTCGAGGTGCCACGATTCCAGCAAGTCTTCCCCTTCTTCCAGTAACGTTTCGTCTATTCATGAAGCCTTGTGTGATAACTTCCGATTGACTACATAGCTTACATACTTCGCAGAGAAAGAAAACTGATAAATAACATGCTTGATTGACATTGATGCATTCTAGGTGGCTAAGCGCGTACAACAGTATGATACAATAGTACTCTCTTTCCATATCACAACCTGACTCATGTTCTCCCGCCACTCATAGCTTGCTGCCAGTGGCCTTCTTGTTCACAGCAACGATTTCACGATGGGCGGTCTGGGCATTTAGACTTCCCTGCTCCAACGCTCCGTCAATCGCAGCTCGCCATCCGCGAGCCCAGTCGGCAGAAGCGAAAAAGATGTTGCCGTGTCGGCTCTGAAGCTCGTCTTGGTACTTCGACATGTACCCAGGGCGCCACCACGCAGGGCCACCCTTGGAGAAGGGGTCGGTGCTCCAGTTGTGCAGCAGCTACAAGGTTATCAGTGTCTGGGGCAGGGAAGACGTAAGGGAGGACTTACCAGTCGCTTCACATTCATGGGGTGGATCTTGTTCAGGGCGTCGATAGTCTTCTCCGCATCATTTTCAGGGATAAATGTGCTGCGCTCGTCGGCACCAAAGGCCACAACGTGGACATCGCCGTTGGGGAGGACACCGTCACCATAGCCATACATCAAAAGACCCGGGAATCGCATGCCATTCCACCTCTCGAGTTCCTTATTGCTGACGTCTGCATGGACTTTGGTCATGTGGTTAACGTGGCCAATGTTGATGGCCTCCTGTCGGCGCTGCGAAAGAGGAGGCGAGAACTCAACGTCCTTCAAGACGTTCAGAGGAATGGTGTTGATAATCTTGCGGGCGCGGAAAACGTCTCCATTGGCCGTAGACACAACCACTGGACGATCTCCAGATGGCTCTTGCTTTACAGACTTCACTTGGGCTGAGAAGACGTACTCCAAGCCAGCGTCGGCGGCTTCTTGGAACATGTTCTTCGCCAGAGCTGTTTGTCCATCACGGAGCTTGTACCTCAGCCAGACATCAGTGAAGTTGTCTGAGCTATGCATAAGCAGCGCATGCGACCGGACCATATCCCAGAGACTGGATTCCTCCAGACGTCCTCCCGAGATGTGAAGGAGAAGGGAGACCAGCAGACCCTGTTCTTCGGCCGTAAGCTTGTGCTTTATCTCGTCGAAGCGGTCCTGGCAGGATATCTGATCCCACTTTTCGACAGTGGATCGGTCGACGATGGGGTTGTCGAGTTGAGCGTGAGGCAGCGGGCAGATGGTACGACCGAACTGGCCGTCGACGTTGACAAACATGTCCCAGGCCTTGGCCTGCATTGCGCCAGCTTCTTCGTGGCTGAGCTTTCGTGGTTCGGCTCCTGGTGAATCCAGAAGAGTTAATCAAAAGTATCAGATAGTCGGGACCAGAAGGGATCTTGCCTGGGACATTGATAGTATAGTAGCCCTTGTGCATGTCGGGGCTTCCGGTGGTGATCAAGTCGCGGTCCATTTTGTATCGAGTCATTTCTCTGAATAGATATCCCATGTGATGGGTGACCCATGTTCCGCCCATCTCGTAGAGAAAGCCTTTGGGCTGTTAAGAAAAAAAAAATCCGAACGTGTTGATGCGCGAGTCTTACCATCTTTCTTGGCAGTATAGGTTCGACCGCCAATGCGATCTCTAGCCTCGAGGAGCAGAACAGAATGATCTGAAGGATAGAGCCATGATTAGAATTGAAAAGACAAGGCAAGCACAAAACATCGCACATACTCAAAAGGGCGAGGTCGCGTGCTGCAGCAAGGCCAGCATATCCGGCGCCGATAACGATGGTATCGTAGACCTTGTTGGTAGCCGTGGAAACAGACCGTGCAGGAGAGATGACAGCATCACTCTCAATTCCAGTCTTGAAGCCAGTGTGAGGCTCCCAAACATGGCCGTCTTTAGTCTTGGGCGTCATGTTGGATAGTTGAATGCGTGTGGTGGTTTGGAAACGAGTCGTGTGATTGGCAATGGCTTGAGAAAGGTTTGGTCTCTTTGCAGGATCAAATCAACAAAAGGCTCTGACGTATCTGTGAGCTACAGCAGACTAGTCAGCTAGTATCACTGGACTAGAGATTTGCATGTGGTGTGGGCCCCCTTTTAGACCGTTCATGTTCGGCAAGGTCCGTGACGGCGCTGAGGAGGAATTGGAGAGTCGGCAGTTTTAGTGGTTCGACTCAAGTTAATACCCGTTTGGGTAGTTAGATACCCCGCATTCTGCTAATCCTCTTTCTGGCAATAGTTGCTGTTACTTCCAGATCGGGTATAACTGTCAACTCCGCATTGCATGCATCATGATGATCGGGGAGGTTCGTGTGCTTCACAGCCCGAAGTTGATAGCTACTTAACGCCTCTGGAATATCCAGGATAAAGGCTTATAACCACTCCGTTGCAAGCGAAATTGCCCCTTGCCCCTCGTATTCGACATCTCTCACACGCACACGTTCTCGTCTTAGTCCCTTCAAGATTCCACAGAAACCATGCCTGACTTTACTGGTCTCGAACTCACTGGCAAGACCGCCATTGTGACTGGCGCCTCCCGGTATGATACCCTTGCCCTTCTACCCCGGATTATCTGTGCTAGACCAGACTAACTTAAGCTCTACAGCGGTCTTGGTGCTGGCATTGCCATTCTCCTGGGCAAGCGGGGCGCCAACGTTGTTATCAACTATGTGTCACCCGGCAGCAAGGAGCGAGCTGAAAAAGTGGCCAAGGAGGTCGAGGCCAATGGCACCAAGGCGATTGTTGTCCAGGCCGACGTTAGCAAGCTTGAGGAAATCCCCAAGCTGATCGACGCTGCTCTGAAGATCAGCTCGACAGGCAAGATTGAGATTTTGATTCACAAGTAAGTCCATTCTTTGGTCTTTATGTGAGGGCTGGCAGCTTACGTTTTCATGACAGCGCCGCTCAGGGCAACGAGGCCAACTTGGTAGACACAACCGAGGACTTTTACACACGACACTTTGATGCCAATGTCAAGGGTCCTATTTTCCTGACAAAGGCAGCTGAGCCTCATCTGCCCAAGGGAGGCCGCATCGTCTTTATTTCTTCCGCGGGAGCTCGTCTCGGTGTTGCTGGTCAAACCGTGTACGCCGCTACCAAGGCAGCTGACGAGGCCCTGGTGCGAGTCTGGGCCAAGGAGCTCGGCCAATCGCACGGAATCACTGTTAACTGCGTCAACCCCGGACCCATTGCCACAGGTATGTAGAGCCCTGGTGGACGACATGTTTTGCTGTGAACCCTACTGACCTAGTTTCTTCCAGACCAATGGTTCCAGAGCGACGAGCAATTCCTCAAGGACATGCAGCCCTTGATCGACTCAACGCCTGCTGCGGCGCGTGTTGGTGAAGTCAGCGATATTGCACCGCTGGTTGCTTTCCTCTGCACTGATGATGCCAAGTGGACTACAGGCTCTGTGCTGTCGGCGAACGGTGGCTTGTACAACTAGAGAAGCTGAAGAATAAATGAAGACATGATAATGCCATGACCGTGGCATCTAAGCCTAGAAAGTGTCTCGTAGTGAATGTGATATGCAATACCTCCCCTTATTAAAAGGGAATGAAGCCAGACGTAGATTGTTCCTGTAGACACGGTCATCCCTTAAGGCATTCCACTCAACCATTCCTCATGCCGGCCCCAAGCAGATGACCATCAGGGAAGGTTCTGGCTTGCCCTCCACGGCTTCGATCATCCAATTGTCACGTTGGTGTTGTGCCTTAGCCCGTGCCTTGGATCCAGCCCTCATTGATCATGACTCGATAACCCCGCACTCAGTGCCTCCAATAACCAACCGCCACTAGAGTCCGCACTGTATCCTGCTAAAAGTTCGAGATTTGGGTTGCCATAATTTAGTGGATCGTGCCCCGTATTCCTCACCACCCTCCCTCTCCGCCCTACATCTGCGTTTTCCGTACGACTCTCTTCTCCAACTCCATCCTTCCGTCGATCACCATGGCTTCAACTTCACCAACCATGCCGCAAGTCAAAGCCCCTCGCGAGTTCAAGTTTGTCGGCGCCTACAGTCGAAAGCGGCGCCGCCGGAATGGCACCGGTCCGCTCGGCTCCAAGAGTTGCACCACTGCCGGGGCCTCGACGCCGCAACCAGCTGCTACGCCCGCAGCACCTACATCGAGCCCCAAGACAACTGATGGAAAGGAGGAGAACAAAGATAAGCCCGTTGAGGGCACGCCTCCTACGACGACGCAGCCGCCGGAGCTTCAGGCGCCGATTGCAACAACCCCCTTGATCTGCGAAGCACCCCCCAACCCAGTCGACAATGAGATGATGCTACAGGCCTCTAACGAGGGAATGGGCCAGGGAAATGATATAGACTGGTCCTACTCGAGTCTGATGAACCCATTTCTGGATCCGGGGCCGTCGTTCATGCCTCCCTTCGACAACCTCAACGGGCATCACCAACTCCCCATATACTTTGGACCCGACATTCCCCTGGTACAACTCGAAGACAGCTCCTCGACCGACAACTCTCCCCAAAACAACTTCATCGGGCCCACTCAGCCAAATGATGGCGACTCGGCAGCAGTCGACTGCGAGACGACGGCCCAACCTTCAACAATCGATGAAATCGTTCTGCCATCCCTGAGCTCCCAGGAAGCCCCATGCAACATCAGCCTGACGATAACACAACTCCTAACCCGATGTAAGGCCATCCATAACTGCATAGTTTTTGAATTTTGATTCTTACAAGAAACAGACGATCAAGAATTCTGTATCATGCCACTAACCCATGATTTCGATGCGAACCCGTTCCGTTTTGACGCCGAAACTGGCCGAGGCTCGCAACTCCTCCTTCACTGCATCCTGGCCCTCTCCTATAAACACATCAACCGGGACACGGGCGCGTGCGCCAGTGAGGCAAAAGTACACAAAAAGAAGGCTCTTCAGATGCTCAGGGACATGGAGGGTGCCTCGCAAGCTTCGCCGCTCGAGGCGACCTTTCTCGACGCGGTCTTGATTCTTATGACATTGGACGTAAGTTCAACACTAGAAATACCAGCTGGAGTTTAAAGGTGCGACGAAATGCTGATGCTTTCAAAGTGCGCGACATCAGCTCATGGGCCATGGACCTGGTACCTGAAGCGTGCACACAAGATGATACAAGCCACAGAGTCTCTCAACGTACAAAAGACTCCACGAATGCAGGCACGGATAGAGATGCTAGTTTGGTAAATCAAACCCCAGCAACAGGCCATACGAATCACACTTCTAACTTGTCTAGGTGGGATGTTACCCTCGCACTTACTAGTCGGCAAGGATGCGTCCTTTCCGAGTCTACGATCATCAGTCTCTTCAACCATGACAAAACCAGCAACGAGACCTTTTACAGCGTCTCGGGCTGCCCTGAAGCACTCTTCCGACATATGATTCGCCTCGGCTCATACGCTAGAGAGTTTGAGCTCGTAGCCAATATGACGTGTGTAAAGTTCGACATGGGACCCGTCCTCGGAGTTGAAAAGGAAATCAGAGAGTGGACAGATCCAGAGTATGGTGATCTGCCCGGCCAGTTTGTTTCCGAGTCTTCCGGTTCCCAGGGTTGCGACATAGGAGACGTGGCACACTACAAGGAAGATCTCCACCACTGCGCCGAGGCTTGGAGATACGGCCTCCTCATCTACATCGGCCGCGTCTTCAAGTGGCAGCGTGACCAGCCTCCGCCACCGATACTGAGCTTTCTCGCGCGCAAGACGCTCAACCACGTCACGTCTTGTAGGTACGCCTCGATGCTTCAGAAGCAGCTGCTTCTCCCGGTGTTTCTTGCTGGTTGCGAGACAACGGACGAGCATTTGCGTCAGGTTGCCAGGACGTATTGTAGTTGGTGGAATGAGCGGACGCGCTATGATATGTTCCTCACGGCCAACGCTCTGCTCGAGGAGGTTTGGTCCAACGAAACCCCCAATGCTTGGTGGGGTTCCATCATTGACCAGAAGAGCCGCTCGAACATGGGAACTGGGGAAGGACGGCAGTATCTGTTCGGTTGATCGTCGGCGGGAACGCGTTTGGAGTCGATGGGTTTACGAGAAGTGTGCTTGGTTCGGGGGACGTGGGCGTTGGCGTGAGATATTTGTCAAGAGTTTCGATTTCGGATTATGTGTCATTCGTTCGAACTCGTCAAGGTTAGGTTTGCGGAGAGGACTATCGCAATCACTGTTTTCACCGCTTCGTCAACATGACAACAACCTTGGCTGTTGGGGGAAAGGCTCACTACTTTCACTCGTTAAGTCTGGAGGATTCTCACCATGGGCACTTTAGGGCTGTCATGATTATTTGCCATGTCAGCGCATAGCAAGATGATAGTCTCACTATGTTTTTTTTTTTTTTTGGTCGAGACTAGGCTCTCCCCGTGGGTTGAATGGTTGTGTATCGAAAGTGCAAGAAGGAGAAAGGAAATTTGGGCTTGGATCGAGATCGGGCGCAGTGATATTTTATTGAATTTTGTAATTTCTTTTTTCGGAAGTGTCTTGATGACGCTGACAATAACTCCCTGGAAGGGGAACATGTCTGATTTGCCAGATGAAGGGTTTTGCAGCCCAAGCACGCCAGAGCACGCACGCGTCGGGAAAAAGGAACGGCCCCTGAGCCCCAAGACCCCTGTCGGGGACGTTTTGGAATGTTTGTCGCCAGATCGGTTAGATCCGTTGCATCCATTCTCAAAGCGCATCCATGGTGCTTGATGGTTCAATGATGGTGTAGTTAGTCTATCACGGGAGCTGGGAAGGCTGATCAAGCTTGGCATGACAAAGAGTGAAGAGCCATGGCCTAGAGTAACTTGCTACCGAAACAAGCCAAATCCATCTGCGCCTTTAACAATTTACTGGACCAAGTCAGGAAGACATGGTCATGTGAGTCAAAGCGCGTAGAGTAGAAGGACATTGCCACTCATTTCTCATCTCTTGTTTCTACCGAACCCGGGTTGCAAAGCCTTAGTGCACCTCTACCCGAATGCTTTGACTAAAAAAGCAGGTCGTATGTAATTTTCCCAGTAGCAGCGCTTTAGGCTGAACAACTTTGGTCGATTCTGGCAACTTTTCAGTGGCGATTGTTCGTCTGAACTGTTCCATGATATGGTGGTGTGCTCAGTGAAACTCAAAGACATCCGCTGCACTCGGAAGTTTTATCATTTGTCCGGGCAAGTTACAAAAGCTTTCCCGAACGAATTCCTTTTGCCAAACTCGTGTGTATGCGCCCGTGTTGTTCGGATCTGCCGCACCTCGGCCTCGGGAGGCGAACCGGCCTGGTCTAGATCTTGTGGACCACCCAAAGGATGTCCCGTTTAGTTATGAGGCTCGTTTGCCATCGTCATGTCCACCGTGGGGCAACCAAAATTGCCTAAATAGGAAGTACGCCATGAGGATTCACATCGGGTATGCAGGCAGCTTGCTCACGATGAAGGATCATCGGGACATCGCCGAAGGATGCTCAACGACATGTACTTAAGCAACGCAGAGAGCATCGGCTCCGACTTGATCAAATCACCAGCCTCAGTCAATCAATCATCTGATCTCCCAAACATCCCATTCCCCGTCTCAATCAGCCCACAAAGTAACTACACCACCGACCAACACAACTAGCGATGGCCACCATGGACAAGGTTTTCGCCGGCTATGCCGAGCGACAGTCCGTTCTCGAGGCCAGCAAGAACCCGCTCGCCAAGGGAGTCGCCTGGATCCAGGGCGAGTTTGTGCCCTTGCACGAAGCCCGCATTCCTCTGCTCGACCAGGGCTTCATGCACAGCGATCTGACCTATGATGTGCCTTCTGTCTGGGACGGACGCTTCTTCCGCCTCGACGACCACCTCGACCGTCTCGACGCCAGCTGCAAGAAGATGCGACTCAAGATGCCCCTCCCTCGGGACGAGGTCAAGAAGATCTTGGTCGAGATGGTCGCCAAGAGTGGTATCCGGGATGCCTTTGTCGAATTGATCGTCACACGCGGTCTGACAGGCGTTCGAGGCGCCCGACCCGAGGAGCTCCTTAACAACCACCTTTACATGTTTGTTCAGCCCTATGTCTGGGTCATGGACCCTGACGTCCAATACCACGGTGGCCGCGCCATCGTTGCACGAACCGTGCGTCGCGTGCCTCCCGGCTCTATCGATCCCACCATTAAGAACCTGCAATGGGGCGACCTTGTCCGCGGCCTGTTTGAGGCCAACGACCGTGGCGCTACATACCCCTTCCTGACCGACGGAGATGCCAATCTTACTGAGGGCTCAGGATTCAACATTGTTCTTATCAAGAACGGTGAGCTATACACTCCCGACCGCGGCGTCTTGCAGGGCATCACCAGGAAGAGCGTCATTGACGCCGCGCGATCTCTGGGTTTCAAGATCCACGTTGAACACGTCCCCATCGAGTCTACTTACCAAGCCGATGAGATCTTGATGTGCACAACTGCTGGAGGTATCATGCCGATTACTACCCTTGACGACAAGCCTGTCAAGGACGGCAAGGTTGGCCCTATCACCAAGGCTATCTGGGATCGGTACTGGGCTATGCATTGGGAGGATGAGTTTAGCTTCAAGATTGACTACTAGGGCGCATAAAATAGTTGCATGATGGCATAGAATAAAAGAATGTTAAGTCGATGATGAACTCTGCTACTCAATTGTTCCGAATAACATGTAAGCAGTGGCAGATGGAGTGATTGATCATTTCCTTATCGTTCATGATCTCCTTCAAGATGCTTGTCACTCACTTCCCCTTTGGCCTGCCACTTCTCCATTAATGATTAACCGAGAGACAAGTAGTTGAGATCTGACATGATTGTGTTATTGGCCAGATGCCGTATACGAGCTATTTCTAACGTCCTTGATGCTCTCTTCTTCTTCTGGCCCGGTCCCGTATTTCATGACTACGAACAGCGGGCACCGCCGCTGCCCGGATTGACGATGGTGGGCATCTCCTCCGAGAAACTGGTAGGAGAGCTGAGAGCATCTCCAATTTGGGCTAAAGCTTAATTGGCGTGGCTTGACTCCACCCCAGAGCAACACACCTACTGCCGTGTTTGGAAATAAGGGCAGCCCGATTACCAAAATTGGTAATTCTGAAAACAGTTAGTGTTGGAGTAAAGTTGGAGTCCCAATGACCAGTCTGTATAGACACAGATCCAGGTATGTGGTTACAAAAGCTCAAGCAGCGACTTACAAACTGCGAACTATGCAGAAACCATTCAGCATTGACTCCGTCTTACATCCAATCAGGTCTCAAAACTAATTGTGAGTATCACGAGTGAAAAATGGCTTCTCACGACAGCATCGTCATCGTTGGGTGAGTTACTTAGTCTCAGTCTATGGTTGAGCACTAGTCATGTTAACTTGAGTATAGCGCTGGCATCATTGGCCTTGATGTTGCTCTAGTACTGGCAGAGAGAGGCTACGGGCGGTCTATTACTGTCATCGCTGAGCACCTCCCTGGAGACACCGCTCTCAGCTACACATCACCATGGTAAGCAGCTCTCTTACAGCGAATAAGGACTGTTGAATACTGATTGCCTGCAGGGCTGGATGCAACTTTTCTGCCATCTCAGGCTCGGATGCAAACGCTTTGAGGTGGGATAAGCTAGGATACTTCCACCTGAGCAAACTTGCATCTGAAAAGCCGCAAGAAACCTATGTCCGACGGACAGCATCTACTGAGATGTGGGATGACAACGTTCCCCATGACAAAATCCAGGCCATGTCCGAGTACCTCGAAGATGTAGGCTGAAATTCCGACTTATGAGCGGACACTTGCTAATTAAGTACAGTTCCGGCCCCTGTCAACCGACCAACTGCCCAAGGGAGTCAAGTTTGCTGCTTCATTCACAACCCTCACTGTCAATGCGCCCAAGCACCTACTCTACCTCTACCAAAGATTGAAGCGGGACTACGGTGTCCGCTTTGTGCGACAGAAGCTTCCTGACTTGCAAGCGGCATTTTCTAGTCATTCGAGCAAGATTGTGTTCAACTGCACTGGCAACGCAGCCAAGACGCTACCAGGAGTCGAGGATTCCAAGTGCTATCCCACTCGAGGCCAAGTGCTGTTGACGCTCGCCCCTGAAGTAAACACAAACATCATGAGACATGGAAAGGATTATGAGACTTACGTGATCCCTCGACCATTCTCCAACGGACACGTGATTCTGGGTGGTTATATGCAGAAGGGAGTTGGGTAAGTTGCTCTAGAATTCAGAATCTGTCACTAGCTAATAAGCACTTCCAGAGACGGAGCCACTTACTCGTACGAAACGGAATCAATTCTGGACCGTACCAAAGAGTTGAGTACCGAGGTCAGAGACAGCAATCCCAAAGTCATCGCAGCCTTCTCCGGTCTGCGACCCTCCCGTGAGGGTGGTGCACGAGTGGAACGAGAGGACTTGACCATTACAGGCCAAAAGCGCACTGTCATCCACAACTACGGAGCGGGTGGTACTGGGTTCCAAGCAGGATATGGAATGGCCGTTGACGCCGTCAATGCTGCTGAGCCTTTGCTGTTGGATATCCGCGGAGAGTTGCGTTCAAAGTTGTAAATTGCATTGCTCCACTAGAACTTGTACTTCATAGATGTCAAGTCTACGCGTGTCTAGACATATTACCCATAGCGACGAAGAATCTTTTCCTCTATGTACATTTACTCTTTAAACATATAGCTATCTGATGTGACTGCACAATGCATACATATCCATTCCTCTCTGCTTGCTCTATTGTCTCTTAAAGCTAAGATTGCTATTATAAGTCTGCNNCACAAATAGGCATTTCATCGTTAAAGCTAAGATGGTAGTGGCAGTTCCTGAACCGGCGCAGTGGCTGATGAGTCTTGAAGGTCGTGCTGCGGCGGAGCAGACACGTTTAGAGATAGTGCGGGCCGATCTTAACTAGAGCCATCATGTCTCGTTTGTATAAAGCTACTCCATCCGTGAACAGACCTTTCAGGAGAGATGAACCGTGTAACTGGTAGTGAATCATGGTAGGATTCAATAGTTGCTTATAGCCCTAGAGGTTATACATTCCCATGAGCTCCTTGAACGAGGCATCTTCCAGAAGCTGCCCTGCAGTTAAGCGGTGCTCAGGCAAATATGATAGACCTCTCTGCAATATCGAAAGAATGAGTCGTTGCTCTGCCGAGCCAACGTCATCTCGTGTGCACCTAACCTTTGCTTCAAGGACCAACCTAGGTTCCGGCCTTGTTCCTTGATCATACCACGACTCGTCGCATTTCCCGTCCCCTACATAGGAACTCTTCCAAGATTCCGGAAGGGGCCCCAAGGTTCTAACCATAAAATCGACCACAGAAGAATGTGCTCTGCCATAAAACAGAGGAAAGCCCAGATAAAGCTCGGCAAAGATGCACATATAGCTCCACATGTCAGAGGCAAAGCTCGGGTCTATGTTATGGATACGCTCCGGGGCACAGTAGATGGCAGGCGATTGGACCTTGTGCTCTACTGCAGTGCCGCACTTGATCGCCAGGCCGAAATCGCCGAGGCAGATGGTCTCTTCTTCTATGAGGCTCTCGTGAGGGCTCATCGGCATGACGAGCTGGCCCTCTTTCCAGAGCGGCTGGGACAGGGGCAATGGCATTTTCTGGGGGCGCCCTAGACATTCATACTTGGTAGTTAGGCTACCACTGCTCTCGAGGGGACGAAGATTGTACATCACATTGGCGCTGTTTAGATCTGCAGCACACGTTAGCTTCAATGGAGTTCATGGTATAGTAGTGGACGCAACGCACCCCGGTGTACCACTCCGCCGTCGTGTAGCGCCTTCAAGGCTTGCAACAGTTGTTTAGCCGCCGATCTACGGGCGGCAACTGATGTTTTATGAGCATAGCTCTGCATATTTGGGCCCTGCAAGGGAAAAGTAAGGACTCTGTGGTCTTCGTGAGTGCCGGGTAGGAGAAAGGTCTCATGATAGGTCAAGAGACGGGAAGTATCTTGTATGGCACCGATGATCTCGCTCTGAATATGATATTCCCGCTCTCCTGAGCACCCGGGCACCATGATTTTGAGTGCGATATCCCTGTCATTGAGCAGGTCATGTGCCATCCAGACAGTTGAGAAGCCACCATGGCCCAGTTTATGCTCAATGCGGTACCTGTCCGCAAGGACTTCCCCGATGCAGATAGGGTAGTACAGGCCCTGCTCATATCGTTCCGGCGGTTCAGAGGCGTCCTCAATATCGGCCTCATCGTCTGAGCCCGCGAAGTCACCCCAGTCAGTAGCGGAGTCACCTGCACCGCTGAGTCCAGCAACCATAGTTATTATGAAGAGTAGGGGTCCGGAAGCTCAGATATAGTAGAAGCAAGGAGGCAGAGATAGTGGTGGTAAGAGGTATGTGGAATGAACAAAGACAGGCATGTGTGTTAGATGATACTGTCGAAATACTTTATTTACTAATGCACAAGTTGGGTTCTAGGAAAATAATTAAAGCCTCAGATTATCCGATTACTAGATACAAAGAGCTTGATAGAGAAATAGACGTGGTATAAGCATAAGGACCTGAAAATATTCAATAAGGTAATATCAGTTTTAGTATAGTTATGAGCGTAGATCAGTCTTACGCAGCCAACCTGAGTTCACCAGATTATATGTATCAGGATCAACGGGTGCAATAGTGAAAGTCTCAATATGCATTTAAACTAGAGCTGGTACTGCCTGACTGGTGGAACTGAGAATAACACCCAACTTCTGTACATAATCCAGTTCTTGGTTGTTTAGATCGTTTTGTACCCAGACGATCTGCAATATTGTTCTAACAGTCTCGAGCTTTCGATATGGTGCGTTTAGTTCCGATCTTGACATAAGGGCGAGAATTGTTATCCTTTGCTCATCTGTGCGAGCTTCACAGCCGAAAATCAACAGTAGGAAGGGCCAGGGGCATGTTCGACACTGCACCAATAGGTCGAACCCTCTATCAATCCACTGCTCGGTTGCTGGTCTCTCGAGAGATATACCTGCAGAAGCTCGTCTCAGATATATCAAGGTGGCTAATTGGTAGAGTTCGACAATCCTCCAAGAGTCCGCATTCGCCAGGTCAATCGTCGTATCAGCACCCGCTGGTGGGGTGTGGACGGTCCGGAGCTTCCACTCGAGAACTGTGATATACTCTCGATAGTCGGCCGAGGAGGAACGCGGGTCCGATGACAGCACAACGTTATCACATACTTCTGAGAGTAGGTATAAGATCTCATGAGAAGGGCCTATCAAGTTCGCAGGCTATTGGTAGGGTATGCATCAGCAGGTGCTGGTTGATAAGACAAGGAATAGTACGCTTACCTGTGACTCCGCACATACTCTGGGTTCAAATGGCTCGAAGCTAACATCTGTAGCATTCTCGTTTAACAGGGAGATATTTGGTCGCCAGTGACGCAGGCTGAACCGGGCCAGCACATCACAATATTGAACCCAACCGATAAGTGTGCTGAAGTCACTCTCTTGCATCGTCTCGTCGAGTCTGGCAGCTTTGATGATCTTCTTTGAGCCGCATACATACCACAACCAATGACTTGATGCCGCTGAGGTTTGTTGCACCTAAGCAAGACATGAGTTCTGGAGGAGCACCAAATAGACTGAACTCTTACCTCTAGAGTACATAAAAGCATGCCAGCAGCGACATGTCGAATCAACTCAGTTGCGCCAATCATGCCCCTCATAGAAGCTGACAGAGCGCGGAGTGCAGATATTTTGAACTGGGCTATATGAGACTGCAGTCCATGATGATGAAACGAGGCCAGAGCGAGTATTGATTTGAGAATTGCAGTAGCCGAGGGGGTACCATCGGATAAGGCCATCCGTGCGAGAGCCTCGCGAATCTTTAATACATCGTGGCCGAATGCTGTGAGCGAAAAGGAGGCCTTGAGCAAAACTAGGTGACGTAAGTGTCCATCATGTAGGGAGAACCTGTATGGGGACCTAACAGTACTGGAATAGGTCTTTCTCGACAGGGTCTAATCCTTGGGCTACCCAAGAAAGCGGAGGATTGAGAACTGGTCGAGCAGAGGGTGGGGACTCTGCTGGTCGTTCTTCCAAAGTCTGGGAAATTGCCCTTGCCTCAGGATGGTTTGTAATCATCTCGGAGTTAGGACTAGGAGTGGAGATGTGATGATGCAGCTTAATATCCCATGAAGAAGCGTTTACCAAATGCAGCTCCGAGCCTCTGACAGGGCGGCGCCGTTCTACTGGCTCGGGTCCCAGAATAACACGACGAGTGTCACCCCTGCGTGGCCAAGAAAGGCGCATGCCATAGCCGTCGCATCGTCTGCCGGACTTGGCGCAGCGAGTGCAGGTCGGGAGGGTTCGATCACACAGAACCTTGCGACCTGGTTACTGTTCAGCTGGATTCTGCTGTAGGGATGCGGCGAACACACCTCTGCAGGTTCCACACCCGCGACGGGACATTTTGGATCCTTTTGACGCGTTCAGGGATGCATGACCTCACGAGCTGGGAGAATATAGTACCTTGGTACTAAGATGGTCGTGCCTCCGTGAAACCTGGCGTTGAGCCACACCACAGTAGACAGGGTTGGCTTCGAAACCACTCGTAAAAAGATGCCACAATTCCAGAAAAATGTCATCGGTGCATTTGACGCGCTGCATGTGGATTTGTCAGTTCTGGCTTCACAAACTCGGACCCTGTAGGCGCTGTGGTCGAGGCGGTAAGCTGCCTCATACGCTGACAAGACGGGCATTCATGCGGGCGCGCTTTTATCTGCGGCTGAGGGAAACTATGTGCGAGGTCGCTGCAATTTTCGGACGGCGCCAAGATATGCTATTTGTAAGCGGGGCAGTGGACGAGAGTGGCTACAGTGGGTTCGCGTCTAGCCTTCTAGGTATGCCGCTGATGAAGCAGGACAGGAGCCAGCCGCTGTTGCGTGGGTGCCACGATGAAGAGAAAAATATATATATAGCCCTTGCATCCATGGCTCAAACATGACATCTGCACTCGAAGCCTTCCATCAGTAAATTCACCGTCCTTGAATTGCCACAAAGTCGCCATGTCTTCGTATCTGGTAACCGGAGCTTCCCGTGGTCTCGGTGTAAGTGTCACTACTCCGTCATTTATCACCTCCCAGGCCTTACAATGGCAATGTATCTAGTTCGAATTCGTCCGCCAGTTGTCCCATGATCCGAAAAACACCGTCATTGGCCTGGTCCGCAACAAGCAGACGACGGATGACAAGGTCCAACGAGAACTCCCATCCCGAGCCAACATTCACATTATCCAAGCAGACGTCAATGACTATGAAGCTCTAAAGGTAGTACTGGTTGATCTAACTCGTGTTTGATGCTAATATGACCGCCTCAGGCTTCCGTCGATGCCACGTCCAAGATCACAGGCGGAAGCATCGACTACATCATCGCCAACGCCGGACTGGTTTCTTCCTGGTCTGCATATGACCCAATCGGCGTGCTGTATGTTCTTAACTCTCTATTATAGAACGCGAAGAAATGCCTAACCGTCAACCAGGGGCAATGAGCCCAAGAAGCTGGAGGAAGATCTCCTCGAGTGTTTCAAAGTCAACGTCGTCGGAAACGTTCACCTTTTCAACTTGTTCATGCCTCTCGTGCTCAAAGGCCAAGCCAAAAAGGTAATCACCATATCAACAGGTGTAGCAGATCCAGACCTTGTCACCAAATTCTCGATTACTGTTGGTGCACCCTACGCCATCAGCAAAGCGGCAGTCAACCTTGCAGTCGCCAAGTTCGACGCCCAGTATAGAAAAGACGGGGTGCTCTTCATGAGCATTTCGCCGGGACTAGTGGAAACAGGTCACTACGATGATGGTAAGTAGTCTTGAGGCTTCAAATGGAGACATCTTTCTTACTATTTTACAGCAACCGAGGAACAAGCCAAGGCGGCAGGAGAAATGCTGGCCCAGTTTCAAGCCTATGCACCTCACTTCAAGGGGGCAATCACTCCAGAAGAATCCGTCAAGGCTGTGCTGTCTGTCATACACAGGTCGAGCATCGAGGCTGGAGACGGCGGCTCGTTTGTCTCTCATTTTGGGAACAAGCAGTGGCTCTAAGAATTGTGGTGTTTCCGAGATTGCCATGGGCTCAGCTGGGCTTTTGCACTTGTCCTATCAGGGATGTACAATCGTTACAACATTGTCTTTGATAGTCGTGAGCGACGACAGAGAGCCCTAGCCAAGAGGTATGCTTCACTACGTGAAACCTTGTCCTTTCGCATAACCTGCATGTTCAGTCCTAAGTGTCGCATTTGTGACAAGTTACTTGACAAGGATACACCTCAACATCAGATGACGCCAAGGATGAATGGCAAGAATAATCATGTCAGCCCCTCATTGAAACCTATTCCCCTGGGGGGGGGATAGACGAGTTACTCTGGGTCTAAGCCAATTCTAGCCAGTCTATCAATAAGCATACTTTGCCGAGGATATCTATTCAACCGCTATTTTCAGTATCATCTGTATGCTAGGTCTTACTACGCGCTAGGAGTCTTACCGCAACCAAGGCGATATAATAGAGCGACCAGGGCGCCTCCAATATTACGTGATAAATAAAAGGTATCAAAGGGCATGCAGAGAGACGAAAGTAAAAACATTCCCCTCTCTACATGTCGTGCACGCCTTTTCTGCCTCCGCACAATACCACGTTTCGGGCAAGGATCGACATGGGCCGTTGTACATCTCAACGCAAGATACGACGCCATTTACGAATGGGTGAGTCACTTGCAGCTCGTTTCGCATCGAATATTAGTAATTATGCATAAAATGGACTTTGGTATTTGTAAATAGATGGTAGGCTAACATCGGTACATATAAGACCAGCATCAACCCCACACACGACGTCCCAACTTTCTCCATCTTAACCTTCCCAGAGGGCCAATACCATTATTTTTTTACCCGACTCTATTAGCGTCGTCAACATGTCGACTGATATTAAGCCATTCAAGATTCAAGTGCCGGATTCGGCCATCAACTCCCTCAAAGACAAGCTACGAAACGCCTCTTTCACGCCCGAAGTAGACTTCTCGGATGATTGGGACTATGGGACTCCTCTCAGCGATGTGAAGCGACTTGCTGCATACTGGAGGGACGGCTTTGATTGGCGAGCTCAAGAGGCCAAGTTGAACGAATTGCCTCACTTCACCACCACCGTCTCGGTAGACGGCTTCGGCGACATCGGGGTCCATTTCTTGCACCAGAAGAGCAGCAAACCCGATAGCATCCCGTTGCTCTTCTGCCATGGCTGTAGGTTTCGGATTCCTAACTACGAGGCCCTACGTCCACCTAATCGCTTTCAGGGCCTGGAAGCTTCCTCGAGGTGCTCAAGATTCTCCCCCTTCTTACCGACTCCGGAAACGGGCCTTCATTCCACGTTGTGACCCCGTCCCTCCCCAACTTTGGCTTCTCGGATGGCGTGACCAAGCGGGGATTCAGCATCCCTCAGTACGCCGAAACGTTGCACAAGCTCATGTTGAAGCTGGGCTACAACAAATACGGTGTGTATTACCACCCTAGCTCAACCTTGATAGTGAACTAACAGCATCACAGTCACCCAAGGCGGAGACTGGGGATACATCATCACTCGCCTAATCGGCGTCCAGTACCCAGAAAGCTGCGTAGCGTCACACATGAACTTTATCCGCGTGTCTCAGCCGCCGTCATTCACCAAGACACCTTGGCAGTACCTGGTACACGCTCTATTTCCCTATGCAGACCACGAGAAGGCCGGGCGTGCCAGGACAGAATGGTTTCACCGAGAAGGTCTCGGGTACAACCTGGAGCAAAGCACTAAGCCATCAACAGTGGGCTTTGCGTGGGCTGACTCCCCAGCGGCACTGCTAGCATGGATCTATGAGAAACTCCATGGCTGGACCGACAACTATCCTTGGACCGACGATGAGATTCTAACGTGGATTTCTATCTACCAGTTCTCGACGGCAGGACCAGCTGCAAGCGCCAGAATTTACTATGAAGCAAAGCACGCACGACTTGAGCAGACGAAGAAGGGAGATGAGTACCTGTCCATCCCGCTGGGGCTCTCTTACTTTCCCAAGGATCTGATAGTGCCTCCCAAGACATGGGGCCGGACTCTTGGGCCTATTGTTTTCGAAAAGGTTCACCCGGATGGAGGTCATTTTGCTGCGCATGAGAGACCGAAGGAGCTTGTTGAGGATTTGAAGGAGATGTTTGGTAAGAATGGGGGTGCTTCACAGGTTGTCCGACACTTTCAGTCAAAGTTGTAAGCTCGTAGCGAGACCAAATCATCATTTTGGAGAAGCAAGTCCATACACAATCTTTTTCTTTCAGTCGTGCCACGCCTTATATCTTGTGATGTTTTCCCCTTATAGTTGCTATTTCATCAACATCGTGTCTTGCGTCGAGTCATGAGGAGGCAGGGTATCGGTGTCAAGTTGATCCAGGCCGGTTATTCCCAATCCTCCATGCACCGCCTCAACGTGTAAATAATCTTACACCTTCCATCTCGACTTTCTACAAACTATCTTTTATCGCTTCTCAAACTTACACAAGAATCTTGTTTTAGATTGCATATTGATCAATGTCATGAAAGAGCACACCAAATCGCGGCATGGGTGCGTACGTTGCAAGCAGCGAAAAGTCAAAGTGCGTTCCCACCATGTCGCCCAAGTGTTTACTAACAGCCTTGCAAGTGCGACGAAACATTGCCAAGCTGCAGAAGATGCACCCTGCGGCGAGAACAATGCTCTTATCTCAAAGACTATGGGAGTGTTGACTCTCTGTCTCCTCGGCAACCAGTCAATCAACATCAAACCCGGACCACCCCGTCCCCAACTCCTTCGGCACCCCTGGAGCAATCGGCATCGATCCAAGATCTAGATCTGACGCACCAATACCTGACACAGACGTACGCCACATTATGGGGAAAAGTCGAAGGTCAACTGGTGTGGCGAGACGTCATCTTCCAGATCGCCCTGGACCACCGCGTTCTTTTAGACGGCCTACTCGCCACAGCTGCAATGCATAAAATCGTCTCATCTGGGTCGAATCCACAACTGGAAGACATCGCACTACGGAAACAAACCTCGGCCCTAGAAGGACTCAGGATGCTCCTACAGACCTTTGAGACGGTATTGTGGGAGCCACTATTTCCGATGTCTGTGTTGGTGTGCTTCTGGACTTTTGCATCCCGCCATTTGCCCGACAAGCTCAATATCTTGTGGACTGCTTCCGACTTTCTTGAATCATCCATCGGGCAGTCAGATATCTCGACAACCTCGCCAACGGGGCAGTTTCTTCTGCTAGTGAGGCGAATCCGACCAACCCGCGCCATCGTCACAGAAACCCGAGACTGGCTTCTCAACGGAAAGCTGGCAACACTCACACGCGTTCCCGATCCAGACACGCTTCCAGAGCTTGATCAGCAAGTCAAGTGTGTCATAAGAGAGCTAGAAAGACGCGTTGGGGAACACTTTAGCGTCACAGAGATACTAGCGACGATGAGCCCCTTGTTTTCACTCGAAGCCATGTTTCGTATAGCCAAGTGTCCGGAGCTGACGATTCTTTTCGTGGGGTGGCCGATGCAATTATCAGAGTCGTTTGTTGAGCGTCTCAAACAGCGCGACCACGCTGCCTTGACGGTGCTGTGCTACTGGGCAGTCTGCTTCGAGAAGTTGGACGACCGATGGTGGGCAGCTGGCTGGTCCAAGGCACTGGTGATGGACATTGGAGAGATAGTCCAAGGGCCTTGGTTGGAGCTGGTTAAATGGCCAAAGCGGTGGCTTGGGCTGATTGAGCAAGACGAGATGGATAC
Organism: Fusarium setosum; assembly: GCA_013623625.1. Classification (NCBI taxonomy): domain Eukaryota; kingdom Fungi; phylum Ascomycota; class Sordariomycetes; order Hypocreales; family Nectriaceae; genus Fusarium; species Fusarium setosum. The sequence goes on along the minus strand of JABFFE010000793.1, from coordinate 55,204 downwards.
AATAATAAGTAGTTGAAACGAATTCACTCAGTAAGGAGCAGGCTCGCATTCATCGGATTCACCCTCTCTAACTCGGATCGCAACTTTTCCTTAACAAGCTCCCGGCCCTAGGCAGAATGACGCGCAAGGCCATTTCCAAAAGTACCATGCCTGCTCCAAACGCAAAAGCCTACACTCACTATATGAAGTGCGCGACTGCTGGCGCTGGTCGCGGCCGGAGATAACAATAGAAAGTCCAGCTTACACGTGCGTGCTAGCTCGGAAAGCTCGGATAACTAACCCTTTCAAGTTAGACGGCCATTCATCCGGCACCAACACTTCACCCACGATGGGACGTCGCATTGCTTCGGATAGCTAACCGCATTAGGTCAGATGCTCGGATTCAACATCATGTATTCATTATCAGAGACATCAAGACATGTCTATAAGAACACGATGTTGGCATTTCTCTCAACTAAATTCACATATACTCAGCCCTTAGAAAAGTATCTTCCACAAACAGCTACCCTCTTCTTCATCATGACCGGCTACAAGAACTGCACAGAAGTGTCACCTGCCTGCCCCGTCGAAGCAACAACATACGGCTACTATCCGTCTCTGGGTCCAAATGGCATCCTCCTCGTCGTCTTTTTGATATGCCTCGTCGCTCAAATCATCCTCGCCTTTCTGACCCGGGTCTACTCCTACTCCCTTGTCCTGGCTGCCAGCTGTCTCATCGAGACGCTCGGCTATATGGGACGACTTCTCATGCATCACAACCCGTGGAGCCATTTCGGCATGAGCACGCAGGTTGTTTGTCTCATCGTGGGCCCGTCCTTTACCGCAGCTAGCATCTATCTCACATTGAAGCACTTTGTTCGAAAAAACCACCCCGAGTGCTCAAGGTTGCGACCGTCTCTCTACACTTGGATCTTTATCGGCTGCGATATTGTCTCCATTATGCTTCAGGCAGCAGGTGGTGGTCTCGCGGCGAGTGCTAATGGGAATATTAACACGGTCAATACCGGCAACAATATCATCATCGTGGGGATTGCTTTCCAGGTGGTTACAATGGCGGGTTGCGGACTTCTTACCGTCGACTACGTGCTTAGGCTCTGGCGGCGAAGACATTTCTTTCAATTTGCGGATGAACGCGCCTTGTCCGATTTCAATTCTTCTCGGACTCGCATCTTTCAGGGCGCAGTGGTCTTCGCGTACACGACAGTTCTGATCAGGTGTATCTACCGGTAAGCTTGACTGTCCAATCCCTCCTCCAGTATCTAATGCCTTGATGCACAGACTTCCCGAGATGGCGGGCGGCTGGGGCAACCCCAGGATGCGAGATGAAAAAGATTTTCTTATCCTAGACGGATTGTGAGTCACTCTTCGTCATAGCATATGTGTCATGCTAACCAAATTCTAGGATGATCGCTCTAGCTGCAATTGCGCTTACAGTTTTTCATCCTGGTTACTTCTTCCCAGCCATGAAAACTGGAAATCAGAGCAAGGAAGAGGACTCCCCTTCCCCATCAACTGGCGTGCCTCTGTAGACTTAGACTAAAGCAGACGAATAGTTTCAAGAGTGTTCTTTTGCTGTTGTGTTTGCTCTGATTTCTCTGACTGTGGCAGAGTTATTATACCGGCGTATAGTTTCAGCAGTTTGTCAAGTAGGTAGTTATCGATACTGAATTTGGTGGGATTGGATCATATTATATGTACTTCATAGAATAACAAGACTTGGCTCTAATCATAGCCCAAAATTCCAATCCAACGCCGCACAAGATAGATGTACATTGGAGGCCAAATCCTCTTCACCCTGCTGTCCGTTACTGTATGCAATGTTGCCGGGAATCAGCCCAAATGCCTGCGCAAAACCAAATGATTGGTCATTCTCAGCCCATCCTACCAAGTTCTGAAGCAAGTCTTCAGTACCATTTTGCGTGTTCTCCGGGTCAAATCCTTGAGCCTCATCAGAGCACGGTGAAGTGTCTGTAAGGCTACCTGACTCCTGCGCCACATCCAACGAAGTTTGCCAGTCACGAATATCAAGACCCATTTCAAGTGCAAAATGAACTGATCGATCGTCCTCGACCCATCTCGAAAGACTTTTGGCAGCTGTCGGCGACAGAGGTCGTGGTGGAGTCACTGCAGTGGATTGTTGGACTGCTGAAGTTGGAAACGGGTTCATTTGCCCTAATAACATAGGCATGAATGAATTAGGCATATTGAGCATGCTTCTCAACCTGGTCGGGAAATCGCTCTCATTCGGTAGACGATCTTGGCTGAGACTGATGTCCATAGTCAGAGCCAATCTCAAGTAATATGTCGGGCTGCTGGCCAAGACGTCAGTGTTCTCGCTGGTAGTAGGTGACCGTGCTGGTTGTTCGAGATAGGTGCACTCCAAAAAATATCTGATCGTCTTGGAAATCGAGTCCACACCGTCGTACTTGGGATGAAGTTCTCTAAACGCCTGGATGAGAATGTTCAACCGGGACTGCTTTGCAGCTACCCTCGGACGTGCCCAGATTTCAGTTGGAGAAGAAGCAGAAGATAATTTCATGTCGAGCATATGCAGAGCAAGCGGTAGTGCTGTACATGCAACTGCACTGCTGGGTAGCCAGCGGGCCAGACGAAGGGGTAGAAGTCGGCTGAAACAGTCGGCTATGCTCTTAGTGGAATTCCGTAGGTCTTGTCGATTGTTATCGAGGAATTGTATTCCCATAGTAGAGGTAGCCTGCGGTGTAGCCAATCCCAGAATGACACCCAGATGAAGCTCGTAGTTGTAAAGAGCCACACGAGCGGAGCTATGGGACCTATTAGCAAGTGGAGGAATGATATTGTGCATGGGAAACTCACTGGTAGTAAATCCAGACCAGGTTCGTAAACAAAACTGAAGAATCTTGGAAAGACGTTGTGTCTGACACGAGATCCTTGTGTGCCAAAGGTGGAGGAGTTATCTCAGCCCAGTTCTGCAATGACCTTCTATACTCCTGGACCTGAGCAAATGCTGAAGAATGCGCTTCAGCATCGAGAACAGGGAGGGTCTCAGTCGGGTAAACCAGGCCCAAGACGTCGGTTAAACAAACGCAAAGCTCGGTGAGACGTCCCAGGGTCATCATGAGGGTGTGCTTAGTGGCGGCAGTATAAACTCTTGAAGATTCAAGCTCGTCGACCAAGTCGTCGTATCCAAGTGGGGAGCTGGAACCGAAGTCGAAGTGCGTTCCGGTGATCTGTATGTTTCTGCGCACACACAAAGGCATTATTCGATCCCGGATGATGCAACACCACCAAACACGCTTGAGGATGTTTTGCCTCTTGGCATCCTGCAGCGTCACATGTGGCCCTTGGGAAAGTTTGGCGTACTGATGGGCATTGCAAGACTTGGCATTCTGCACAGCAATTCTGAGCCACCGACTGTTTGGCTTTCGAGGTCCTGGGCGAAAGGTAGGGCACCAGTAAGTCAACAGCAAGGCAGCTTGTGCGACGGAGATTGGATCTGGGTCGGTATCGTAGTCGTGTAAGAGCTGCCGGACGAGTTATTGTGGACATACACCGTGAAGAACGGGTTATCTACCTTTGCTTTAGTATAAAAGGACTCCTTTGCCTCGTGAATACTCGAGAAGCCCAAGACTCGAAGGCTCTCTCCAGTGACAAACTTGTACATGTCAATGACAATTCAGGCGTTCAAACCACATGGTCACTTACCGTACACGAGGCAAACATCATGGCCTGCAGAAGGAACAGTGAAACCGGGGTTCCTCTACACGCCGAATCGGCGTTGTTGGTAGTGTCGTAGGCATCCCAAAAGTCGGCCTCGTTGAGAAGCGGGAGCATCGGGTGGACATAGAGAAAATAATGCCGGATGAACTCGTCGAGAATTGGCTTGGCAGGGACGCGCAGACAGCCTTGTGACTCGAGGCGACTAAAGTCGCAGTCTCGAATGTTAAGTGCTTTAAGGAAGGGCATGGAGGAGTAGAGGGCTTTTAGTTCGGATCGCAGCGGCTGTTGAGAGTGATGTGGTGGCAGATCGTGAGCGACGTCGAGCATTTCTATCTCTTGTCCATCATGCGACGGCTCGGTATGGCTGGGCTGAACATGGCATTGGGCGTTGGCGGCATCATCCGCGTGTGTCGTCGGGCTACGGTCGCATGCTCTCGGGGGCGATGGGCTTCGGATAGCGGTCTCGTCGATGCCTACGTCTGGAGTAAAAGACGGACGATGATCGTACATCATCTGGCTATGCGATTGTCAGTCGAGGTAGGACATAGAGTTCTCCAGAAAAACTCACATGGAAGCCCCCCGACGAGCGACCACGCACTCATCGCCATCGAGGCGACAGTTGGTACAGGGCGTCGAAGTGCGGGTGACATCGCAGCGGACCTTCCTCCTGCGACATTTGAGGCAAGCCTTTGTGGCCCTCTTCCTCGACGCCGACTTTTTGGCGAAGCGGATGAACTGAGGGTTCTCCATCCTTGTCGACACGGTCGCGTAAAAGGGGGTTTATCTGGCGTGTATGCCTATCCGAGGTTGAAAGGTCGAGATTGAATGCCGACGCGACCCCAGATTGACCCCAGACGCTGAGCAGGCCCCCTGTGTGGAGGAAGGTGGAGGCCAGATGCGCTAAATTCGCGGCAGTGGGAGTCGGGAATCTCGAGTTGGAGATTCGTGACCTGGGGTTGGAGATGGTCCATTGCAGGCCAAGCAGATAGAAAGAGGTGGTCTAAACGATTAAGCCGGTTTCTTTTATTAGTTTCCAAGCTAGTTTGCTTGCCACATTAAATAGCCAACTGGCTGCGCTGGGAGATGAGGCTTTACTACAGGGCACAATGAGACCGGGAGACAGGTTTAGCGTACCCAGTGTTCCCTTGTATCATGGGCAGGCAGAGTAATGCTTTACAGATAATACCACAGGCTCATCTTGATAACCCATCATTAGCCCAGAAGCAAGAGATGTCTCGAGATCAGCTCAAAGGAGTCGCTCTCAATCACGTCTTCTGCCCCAAGTCTGGCACGGTCCCGCACAAGCTCCGATTTGTCGCCGAGAGGGACATCTCCACGTCGGTGATGAGGGGTTCAGACCTCATGAACCATGCCCAACAATCCTTATCAATCTCTACCATTGACCATACCAGCGTCTCAAAATGACTTCCGCCCTCTCATTCCGCGAGCTCATCGGCGTCCCGCCCTCCACGGCGAGCCCTACCGACAGCACCCTCGTCATCATCGACGCCCAGAACGAATACGCCGAGGGGAAATTGAAGGTGACCAACGTAGCTGAGTCCCGCAAAGTAATCGCCTCGCTCCTGGAAAAATACCGAGCCGCCAAGGGCAACATTGTCCACGTGGTGCATGCTACGCCAGACGGTGCACCAGTCTTTACTCCCGGCACCAGACTCACTCAGGAATTTGACGAGCTCACGCCCAAGGACGGCGAAAAGGTCATCCACAAGAACTTTCCGGGTGCTTTTGCGTCGACGGACTTGCAGGAGCACTTGGACAAGACGGGCAGCAAGAAGATTGTGCTTACGGGTTACATGGTAAGCATTCGTCCACGCTGTCTTTATATGAATGAGGCTCAATGACAGTCAAGGCGCACGTGTGTGTCTCTACCACGGCACGACAAGCTGCTCAGCGGGGCTTCGACGTTCTCATCCCAGAGGATGCCGTCGGTGACCGAGACATTCCCGATGTCGACGCGCAGCAGTTGACAAAGGTTGCACTGCGCGAGATTGGCGATGCCTTCGGGACCATCATCCAGAGCAGCAGCATCGCCTAATTGAATCGATAGACAGAACTTTTATAAATCACAATATTCATACACTTAAATCATTTGCTCCATTCTCGTTCAGCCCTGTTTCTCTATCCCCTCAGGCTGCACCAACTCCCTCCGCGAGAACTTGACATTAAAGTCGGCTTGCTTGACAAACCACGCATTAATTATCCTCCACTCCTTGCTGGGATCCTCGAAATCAATCTATGAAGAATTAGTCTCATGCATAATTTATTAGTTCCAGTCAGACTCACCTCGAATCGCCTCAAGAGACTCGGCACCACCTTGTAAATCTCCAGTAGACTGATATTCTTGCCAATGCAAGTCCGACTACCCATGCCAAACTGGAACATCATACCAGTCATTTTCTTGATACGCTTATCCTCTTCTTCGGCGTTTGCGTTCGGGTCAGGAAGCCATCTTTCAGGCTTATACTGGTCGGTATCGGGGCCAAAAATCTCAGGGCGATGGTGGATCAGCCACGCTGAAGCGCCAACAATAGTACCGCCCTTGATGTGATGGCCTCCAATTTCAACTCCTTGGGGCGGGACAATTCTTTCCAGGGGGAGACCAGGGGCAGGGTGCATCCGGAAGGCTTCTTGGATGCAAGCGTGGAGGTATGGGAAGCGTTGGGCTTCAGCGAATGTGACAAGGCCAGTCTCGTAATCTGAAAATGCACCATTCTTGGCAGCCTCATCAAGCTCTTTCTTAAGCTTCTCGTAACAAGATGGGTTACGGAGGAGATAGTAGAAAACAGCAGAAAGTGATATCGCCGTAGTCTCCGAGCCAGCAAACGCCATTGACACAGCCATGGTTTGCACCAAGGTATCAGTCATGAACTCAGGGCGTGCTTCTCGGGCAGCAATAAACTTGGATAGCAAATCTTGTCCGAGAGGCTGCTTCTTCACGTCGCTAGTGGGTAGGATACCGTCCGAGTTGAGCTCAGGGATGAGTCGTTCGGCCATACGAGCGCGGGCGAAACGGGCGACCGGGAATGTCGAATCGAAAAGACCCCACTGAGAGAGCTTCAGGTAAAGAGGATTCTTGAGGAACAGCAAGTCCAGGAATGGGATTTGACCGACCTGAGAATGTTAGCTTCAGCCAGGTATAACGGCAGCTGACTTACCGGGGCCACATAGAGGAACAGCTTGGACAAGTAGGCCACAATCCCTTCCACGTCTTTGTTATTCTCAATGAATCCATGGCGCTTGCTATAAGTGATCTCTCCGATCACATCAAAAGCGTAAAATTGGAGCCATTGAGTAAAGTCGCAGGCCTGGGGTTTCCCAGCAAACAGTTTCTCTGTCTGGTCCAGGAACAACTTTGTTGTATTGTCGACAAATGGTTCGTACTGCACAAGAGCGCTCATCGCAAAAGCAGAGTTTACGCTCCGGCGGAACTGGGCATGGAAGTCATTGTCAGTGGTGCTGAAGAGCGAGGCCAGACGGTGGCCTTTGACAACAGACTGTTGCACAATGTAGAAGTCAGACTGTTTCTAGTTAGCCAGCAACTTGGCACAAGAGGAACAGCAAACTTACCTTGATGTAGCCTTTGTTAAGGCCATAGATGGACTTCAACACAGCAGGGTCTGCAAAAGACAAAGTATTGGGCCCTATCCGCACAATATCTCCATGTTTGGCGTGCAGGGCTTGGAGGGTCTTCTCTGGTCTTTGTCCATAGACATCGAAGAACCTCCACCAGTCTGTCAAAGAAGCCAGAAGGGGCCCGGGGTATCTGTTGAGACCATGATGATAGCGATTTCTCACAAGCCAGGCGACAACAAAAGAAACTAATACTAACACCCAGTGACGGGCGAGAGTACTGAGCAGAGTTTCAACCAGGCCGTTTTCCATGGTGAAAAACAAGAGTAAACAAAGCTTGAGGTTGATCTCGAAGCAGGAATGTTGAATTGAGCTGCCACATTTCAAAAAATTTCTACGCCTCTCTAACAGTCTCTTTATAGGATACGGACTTACACCAGCAAACTCTGGCAAAGCTCGGTGTTCGGGCGTCCAGCCTGTACTCCAGAGATTCGCCCCACGACCAACCTGGGGTAATGGAGATGCCAAGCCCCACAGCTTCGGCAGTTAGACACGGCAACTGACCTTGAGTGAGTTCGAGATGCGATTTAAGAGGCACTTACAGTGTCTAGAGGGATATTTTACCCCAAATTTAGTGGCTTATCGATAGGATCGCCCAAGCGAGGCGAGGAGGCCACCTCCTCTACGTAATTTTGCGACTTGCCGATGTTGGAGCTAGCAACTCTGTCGGCAAATGTCAACGGAAGATACGGAGGATTGGAAACTTGATCAGTCATAAGTAAGCGGCCTTTGGAAATAACAGCTGTGGGATTGGGTGGAAAAAGAGGGTTTGGCAATAATCTTGTTGAGTTGAGATTGAGTGGGCATCAATGACGCTGCTTGGGTTGGGTACACCGGACCTTGGGTTTACAGACTCAATAATTCTTGGCTGAACTTTTATCCCGGGACGGCATGTCATGTTGCAGGTTGTTCAAACAGGGTACACCTGGCAAAACAAGAGCCTACGTCATAGGCCGTGTTACGACCCAGTAATGTTTGTCGCTGGTTGCAGGGTAGGCCAAGTCATCTCGTGATGCGTAGATACGAGGTCCTAGATAGACGTACTACTAAATGGTGCCTGTTAACGGAAAACGTTTGCTTAGGATTTCGGTTAACTCTAATCATCGGCTTACAAAGTGGCTAAGAATAGGCCATAGCCTTTTCCGCTGTGATTTCAAGGTCGTTTCTTAACCAATTTTGAGGTTAATCGCAACCTTTCAAGAAGAACCCTGGAAGAATTAGAAACTTATAAAGGGCAACGCCCGATATAAATTTCGCACGTCATGGCATTGCGACGGAAAAGACAATCTTACATTAGAGAGTGTTTATGAAGGATCTAGTATGACTATTCCCAAAGTACTCTCACCTCCTCAACTAGATATAGCTTTAGATAGATGTCCTTGACCGTTCTAGTGTATTTAATATTTAAACAAATCTATATCCTCAAATGTCGTGTACGCTGACTTATGCCATATAAAATACGCCCTCATGATGCATTCATACTCATTCCCACTCTATGCCCCAAACTCCTCAATCACACTCCGGGCCTCCGTAAAGTCATTATCAACCCCAGTAAAAGGAATCTTCAACCCAAATCCTTCCGGACCTCCCACCTTGATACCCTGCTCTGTCTTCCAAAGCGGGTGCGCCGGTAGCGCAATGACATTGACACGCAGACCGTACCGGAGATCCTGGGAGCCGATACCTTCGCCGTCCTGGCCTAGGATGGAAATAAGGTCTGGAACAGTGCAGACAACCTTTTGGGACTCTTCGGAGCCGTCGGAGTCACTTAGTGCAGCGTACAGGTACTCGTTCTGGAAAGGAATGACCATGTGGCGGTCACTTGGGACGCCTTGTTGGCTTGCTCCGGCGGATTCGCGCTCATCTTCACCGAGGGGAGCAATAACGACGGAGCCCATGGTGTAGCCACCTCCAATGTAACGACGGACATCGACGATCTTGCCGGTGAAAAGGAGCTTTCCAGCGCAGACATCGAACTGTTACAAGCGTTAGCAAAAGGTTATTATTATTTAGACAACACAAGAAACTCACAATTGCATCCACGTAGCTAGACTTCTTGCGTCGAGCGGTGTGAACTGCTCGGCCGAGGTACCATGCGAGGGACAGAGTGTTGGGGACGCCGTAGGCCTTGATAATCGAGCCAGGCAGTGGGTTTGCGCACACGGCGCAGCCGAGGCCGAGCTCAATGGCTGTAGTTCGGAGGATGCTTTCCAGGCGGATAGGTGTGTCGGTGTCCTGGTAGGGTTAGCATAGGTCTGCTGTGCGGGCTTGAAGTCCAACTCACCATGACCACATTAATATTTCCCCGAGCATCAGAGAGAACACAGGGAGTAAGGGAGTAACCGTAGACGCTGAAGGTGGCTGGAGAGGGTTAGATAAATAGGCCAAGCTCTCCGATTTCTGACTTACCATGGTACATGGTAGGATAAGCTCGTCCCATGGCATCACCATCGACGATGGGAACGTCAAAGTGCACACCGGTAGGGAAGACACTCATGCCGTTTCCACCACCGCTGGTCTAGTTAGCTTATGCCCTTAACAACTCGACTTGAAAATCCAGTACTCACATCTCATCAATAAACATGCCATCAAATGACTTATTACCAACAACCTTGTTGACGGCATTGATACCGGCGGAAATCTCATTCCCACCGGCAATACGCTCGTTGATAACACTCGGGCTACCATACCACGAGCCAAAGCAAATGGTGGCGTCGTCATCGAGGGCCTTGGGCGAAATAATCCTCATCTTCTTGTCGCCACCAGTTCGGAGAGCGTGCAAGCTCTTGAGAAACTCGTGATGAGTCGGGCCACCACCTCCAGTTCCAAGGACTCCACATCCCGTAGAGATCATTTCCAGATCAACCTCTGAAACGTACCACACACCATCTTGAACATCGGGTCGGTAGGTTTCCAGGTCGATGTGAAGAGATGGCTTGTAAGTGGGCACCAGAGCATCAGGGACGCTGACCTTGTCACCCTCGTCCTCATCGTCATCCTGTTCGCCGGATACAGGAGGCGAAGGAGGAGGAGTCGGCTCGTCAGGGGTGGCAAGATGGCCGACAGCTCGGATCTGAATGCGAATGGCGCCGTTGGGCATGTACTGTAGCGGCATCTTGTTGATCTCGACAATCTGGACGTCTTCTCGCGCCGCTCCCTTCTGGACAGCCAGATTGACAGCTTTGGCGCATGCCGCGTCGATAACAGCCTTCTCTGAACGACCCTCTGGGATTTCGACGATGTCGATCTCGCCAGAGACCTTTGCAATGGCAGCACCCACCGCGTTGGCAGCGCCCTGGTGGATCGGCACGATACACTTGTCCACATTATCGAGGTCTTCGGTAACAAGCAGGGCACCACCTCCCACAAGCAGAACGTGCACAGGAGCAGAAGACACCTTCATCTGTTCAACCACACTCTCCAGCATCTTCTTCAACTCCTTACGCGAGTTCTCCACAATTGAGTAAGGAATGTCCTTGACCAGAGAAGAATCCCCAAGCTTCGCCTTGCCCAGCGCGACAACAATGTCGCTTGCAGTCAGGGTCTGACCACCAAACACCTTAGCTTCTTGCTGAATGCAGTGACCGACCGAACCAGGCCCGATGGCGACCTTGTCCGTCTGAGGATCGACTTGGACCTTACTACCGCCACCCAAACCAATGGAGACAACTTCGGGCATGGAGAAGGCGGTTCGGACACCTCCGACCTCGACAAAGCCCGGGGCTTGACGAGGAAAGCCAGATGGCAAGAGAGCGCAGACATCAGTAGTAGTACCTCCGATATCGATGACGAGGATCTGAGGCTCAGTAGAGTCTGACTCAGAGGTTGTGTCAGCTCGCTTCTGATGATCAAGTCCAGCGAGGAACGCGGCACCCGTCATACTGTTGGTCGGGCCACTAGCAAACGTCTTGATGGGGTACTCTGCTGCAGTTTCGGCGTCGATTAGAGTACCATCGTTCTGCGACAGATACAGAGGACATGTCAGCTTCAGCCGAGCCATAGCGCGCTTGAAGCCCTTCTTGACGCGGTGGCCGGTCCGTAGAATGGCAGCATTGAGGATAGTGGCATTTTCACGTTCCAAAAGGCCCGTAGGTCCAATATCATGGGAGCACACGACCGACAGCTCAGGAGCTTCCTGAAGAAGGATCTTTTTGCATTCTTCCTCGTGCACACCGTCATGGTCAAGCGGAGAAAACACACCGACCAGGGCAACGGCCTTGATGCCCGAGGCCACAACGTCACGGGCGGTTTTTCTGATTTGCCCAGGGTTCAAGGGCGTAATCTCCCGTCCGTCAATCTCCAGGCCTCCATCGAGATAGTAGGCTCCTCCGTCAAGGATGCTGCGGAGTCCGATAGGGAAATCCGAAAAGGGGGGGATTTGCCGAGTAAACGGACCGCAGAGTCGGACCACGGCAACGCGGTCCAGCCTCCTCGCATCGGCCTCGACCAGAGCATTGATAAAGTGCGTGGTTCCAATGGTGACGCTCAGCACTCTGCTCTGGTCGACCTTGGAGTCCTGGACGACGGCTCGGATGGCAGCCTCGATGCCGCTGGTAATGTCCTTTGTGGTTGAGGCCTTGTGCGAGGCCAGCACGCCACGACCGGGGGTGTCGACGGCCCGGATGTCGAGAATGGCCGCATCCGTGTTGGTGCCGCCGACGTCGACTCCGATGCGGTACAGGGACATGTTGGACGGCGAGGCTGGAGGCTAATGAGGGCGATGTGCTGCTCTACACTAGGGGCCTCATGAGCATGATACCCTTTTGTATTTGGGGCCGTCCATCGCCACGAACTCCATGACCCAGCTGCCCTTCTCTGGCCGACATAATCCGTACGTAACTGTATGGCCTGGAAGCCAGCCAACGAGGGCATGGCTTGCGGGGAATCACCAGTTGGCCGATGCTATCGGTTAGCCGAGCCGGTTGGCCGAGGCGTGTTCGCCGATCTGCAGCAGGTGGAGGCCCAAGCGTTACTTAGCCGACGGGAGAAGATTCCATTTGCGCCCCCAGGCCCGATCTGGGGAACGGTTAGTCCGGGTCTGGAGATAAGCTCACCAACCTGCAAAAAAATCCACCTCAAACAACGGGCGCAGTCCACTGGTGATGCTAGCGAGAGAAGGCCCTTAAGACGCTCGCGTGCCGGTCTCATTGAGCTCGTCAAGCCTCTCCATACCACCGGAGCAGTCTGTTTCTCAACCTGCGACGCGTCGAGACTCGTTCCGCCATGGCCGTGTCGGACCTCCTGAAGCGCATTGAGCTGCCACGTGGATCGCGCTGGATCGTACGTAAAACCCTGCGGCGCGTCAACATCCCCCCCGTCTAACAAGCCTCGCAGAATGAAGATGTGCGACCTGTCGCGACAGAGAGGCGTACTTGGACGTTTCGAACGTTTCACAACTTCTGTATGTTTCCCACGTCGGTCGCATTGCAGACGCCACAGAAGCTGACAAGGCCGGTCCAGGGCTGCTGATCAACTGCAACATTGCTACATATCTGACGGGCAGTGCTCTCATCCCGCTGGGTCTTACATGGTGGCAGGCCATCATTGGTAAGGATTAATTGGTCTGCAGTGTCTCTCATCCAAACTGACACGTCTCAGCGATCGTCATTGGCAATATTATTGCGACCGCCGCCCTGATCCTCAGCTCCCTTGCTGGAGCCTACTATCACAGTATGTATGACCCTGATGTTATAAGAATGAGATATTGACTATTGTAGTTGGTTTCCCGGTTTTCAGTCGAGCCGTTTGGGGTATTTGGGGTTCTCAATTCGTCATCTGGAATCGTATTTTCCTTTCATTCGGTGAGTGAACCCTTCCCTGATATCAATAGCCAACGTACTAACTTGCGATAGTCTGGTAAGCAGCAACAGTTTCAACTCTCAGCTAAACAAACTCCTGCTAACAATTATAATAGGTATGGCTTCCAGTCATGGGTCGGAGGAGAGTGCACCTATCTCATGCTGCTCTCGTGGGACCCCAAACTCGAGGAACACATTCCGAACAAGATTCCCGCTTCCACGGGCATGACATCGGCCCAGTTTGTCGGATACTTCGTATTCTGCGTCGTCAGCCTTCCGGCCCTTTGGATTCGACCCCATCGCATTCAAAAGTTCTTCTACTTTGCCAGCACAGTTACGCTTATCTTCTTCCTCGTTCTCCTGATCTGGGCTCTGGCTACCATGGGATCTGATGGCTTTGGCAGCACTCTCAGCAACGGCTCTTCAATCCCTGTGACTGGTAGTCCCTATAGCACCGTGTGGCTTATGATTTCCGGCATCATGTCGACCGTTGGATCCATTGCGGCTGGTATTCTCAACCAGAACGACTATGCCCGTCTTTCACGACGACCGAGCGATGCTATCTGGGGGCAGACCTTTGCCTTCCCCTTTTACAGCATTATCGCCTCTGTGATTGGTATTCTCGTTACAGCCGCTACCCAGGAGCGCATGGGTGAAGCAATCTGGAACCCACCCACATTGTTCGTCGGCTTGCTTGCGAAGGATCCTACCTCTGGCACTCGCGCTGCAGTCTTCTTTGCAGGACTCGCACTTGCCATTTCACAGCTTGGCAGCAATCTTCCCGGTAATGCTCTCGCTGGTGGCATAGACTTGGCCTCGACGTTTCCCAAGTACATCAACATCCGCCGAGGTGCCTACATCGTTGCTCTCCTGAGCCCAGTTGTCAACCCCTGGCGCCTTGTCAACACTGCTACGACTTTCCTGACCGTTTTATCTGGATATGGTGTTTTCCTCGCCCCGATGACGGGATTGATGACCGCGCACTATGTATTTGTGGCCAAGATGAAGCTCAATGTGGATGATCTCTACACTGGAGACAGCACCAGTGTCTACTGGTATAACAAGGGCATCAACTGGCGCGCTCCAATTGCGGTATGTATCTGAACTTCCAACGGACAATGGGTTTACTAACTTGCGAATAGTGGATTGTCGGTGTTGCGCCATTGCTCCCTGGCTTTGTCGCGGCTGTGAATACATCCATCAAGATTTCCGATGGTGCCGTTGAGCTGTACTACTTGAACTATCTCTATGGCTTCATCGCTAGCGCGCTCGTGTACATTTTGCTTCACATTGCTGTTCCGGACCCGAAGTTCGACAACTTTATACGAGAAAGTGAATCGGCCAAGGAACTGCAGCAATTGTACGCTGGTCGCTGGGACATCACTTATGCCCTGTCTTCGGAAGTTGAGGAGGAACACATCACCGCAGACAATGACAAGGCGCCGCACTCAGCAGCCACCTCTGTTTAGGACTCATAGGACTAGAAACGATATTAGAGCTGGATTATTTTGTTGGATTAATAATTGTATCTTGTCTGTCACTACTACTATTCTTGCATATCAAATAGAACATGGGGTTTCCTTGTCACATCGTGGTCATCTCCACATGGATTGCCCATCTCCATCTCAAGTCATGCCGCCAGCTCCTTCGCTATCTGGGGTTAAATGCAAGCAATTAGCGCCGGCGAATCAAATGACCAAACATGGTTAGTCATCCTGGTCTCTTACTCATCCTCCCCTGTCATCATCCCCCTTTCCGATGTCGCCACGGAACCGTCGGCCAACCAAACCCCCGACAGCCGAGACCATTCTTCGGCCAACTTATCTTTCCCCCTTCCCCCCCTCACGCGATTTCGCCGACAATTCCAATTCCAATCAATCCTTCCTCGTCGTCAACATCGCGTGGAAACTTCCCGCGTGGGGACCTAGGGACCAGGATGGATAATCGCATCGGCACCGACGCCTCGGAACGGGGAACCCTCAGCAGCACCACCCCCCGCAAATTCACCATTCGCAGCAACTTTGGCCGCGCGCGACAGCCAAGGAGCCGCAAGAACCGGCCCTGTGATGCCTGCCGGAGACGCAAAACCGCCTGCGTCATCACATCTGAGCCGCCATGTGAGGCTCGCCTGGCGCACCCCTAGCCCCCCGTAGGTACTGACGATCATAGGCCTCTTTTGCAAGAGTCGAGGATTGGTATGCCAATCCCTATCTGATGCTGACTCTGCAGTCGTACCGCGACCAGACTCCCAAGGTGGCGTTGCGGAGAGCCCAGCATCGGCGTCGGCTACCTCGGCTGTCTCACCCTCAGCCTCTGAGACGATACGGCAACGATCAGAGTCTGCCGCTGTTGTTCACAACGGCCTAGTACGCCAATCAGGGCCAGTCGGCGAAGAACCTGTGGCTGTTCCTGGCGCCGACGCCTCGCCGCAGGAGCCTGTAGAAGAAATTGTCTACGCGCTTGAGGATGTGCCCGACAAGACAACTCACTCGATGGGGCTGGCCGCCGAGCAAGACCCTTACTTTCTGGATGCCTTCAGATCCGTCCTCCTAAGCGAGCGAGAAGGCATTGATGCCAGCTTCCTGCAGGTGTACCACGGTGGACCTGACCCTGACGATTACCCCATTCATTTTCTCCTCCTCCAGGACGAGTTCCCCGCACATAGGAACCAAGCTAAACAAGCCGCATCCGATGCCATCGAGACTATCATCTGGCCCCACGGCCCAGCCCTAGTCCGTCTTTATTTCCGGCACGTCCATTCAGCCCTGCCGGTCATCTCCAAGGGTCGCTTCCTCCGGCAATACTCGACTGCCAAGCTCGAGATCCCCTCATCGCTGCGGGGCGCCGTCTATGCACTGGCCTGCGTCTTCTGGCGGCAGGACCCATCCCTCGCGGATCCATGCCCCTTCCAGCAGCACGATCTCATCAACCATGCCCAAGAATCCCTGAGACGTGAGCTCGAGGCGCCCAATCTGCACAGGCTGCAGGCCTGCATCCTGCTCATGCACATGGTGCCTCCAGACATCGACAGCGTCGAGACGCCCTACACCTGGATCATGGCGGCCCAGGCCACGGCGTGCGCCCAGATGATTGGCCTTCACCAGGACCCTGGGAAGTGGAATATCGCTCCATGGGAGAAGAAATTGCGGAGAAAGCTTTGGTGGGCTTGTTACTTGACCGACACTTGGTCAGCGGTTTGCCACGGGAATCCCCCACACATTGGCCCTGACTCGTTTACTACGCCACCCCCGGACTTGGACGATCTCCGGTCTGACGAGGAGCTCCCCGAGGACCTGTGTGACCTGGTTGATGCGGAAGATGCGACTTTCTGCGTGTCTGACGGGGCCCGCTTTCTGGAGATGATCAATGTCTCCAGGGAGATGCGCGCCATCCTAGACTGTAGTTGGTCAGTTAAGTCGATCCCTGCTTTACGTAGTATTATCTAACTGCCGTCCAGTCATGTGAAAGCAAATGCACAAACACGGTCTCAGCTGGTGGCAATACGCGAGAGGCTAAAGGAGTGGCCTAGTCTCGTGCCAAGCTGTTTGGCCGTTGGACCTTACTCTGGGAACGGTGAGCTCCTTCGGCCCTTCGCTAAGATGCTGGTTGCTAACATGGGGTAGGCCCGCTTCACTTGTCGTTCTACGCCACCCAGGTACTCTTGTTCCGCGGCCTCATGTATCCAGCTACGAGAGCGGCAAAGGTGACACCCGGCTCAAATCTCCGACTCTGGCTGTCCACCGCACTAGCAGAGTTTGAACTCTTTACAACGTTTATGGCTTATATCACGGTGGAGGAGCTGACAGGGTTTTGGGGACGTCGTAAGTTGGCCTCGCCCAACCTCTTTGCGCCGTGACTAACCGATCTAGATGCTCGATCCCAGTTCATCCTCTGCGGCAACTTCCTAATCTATCTGTTTCTTCTAGCAAGTGAGCCGCGTGACATTGAAGCTGCTTATCGACTATTAGAAAAGTTCCATCAGTCGTTACAGCGTCTCGGCGAAGTAGACGACATTGCCTCGAAAGTGCTTCTTCGGCCGGTCATTCTACGGATAGAATCTTTCTTCTTACAAGCTACCGAGCTCATCAAACACGGCCGGACCGTAGTCATTGAACCGACGGGGATGAAGGGATAGGCGTAATCGGGTAGGAAAGGATAATGTCGGATTTGTGAACTTTAGACCATTGATATCCTAAGCTTTTTTGCGGAGCTCCTCACGAAGCGGAGCGGTATGAAAGGATGGTGACCTTGCGTCCGAGGCAGTTGCCCTTGGACCAACCATCAACATCCGGATGATAGACTCGATAGACTAGGCCAGGTTTGCAAGATTAGGAACCGTTCTTTTGGCAATAGCGACTTCCAAGATAAGATCAATCATCGGCCAACTTGACAGACTCGTTTATGTGTCACATCCATCATTCGAAGGGCCAGCCCGTCGGCAAACTGGCTTGCTATCAGAAATGGGCCGCCTCGAGCCGCGGTGGGGGGTTGGCTGATCGGCGAGCTGGGCGTCTCCACCACGAGGTTCGCCGACGGTTGGGAGGCGACTTAAAGAAACTATGCGAGTCTTAATTTGCTACAAGATAGGCTGAGATTACTGCATTCTAGTTTTTGACTCAATTCGCCGGGTAAAGTTTTGCTGGCAGTCATGGTTGCCGAGGATTTTGAGACCATCCTCGAGGGGAAGTACCCTGGCAAGGCCCATGCTCATAGTGTTGTGCAGGTCTTGCGGGAGAAGAACCCGGGTATCAGCGGATTTCTTTACCTTGAAAGTCGCATGTCTAAGTTGTTGGAGGATAGCGATGAGCTAGAGCCGTTTCGGTATGTTACGTTGAACACTCATGATCCGTTATGCTGACCACGCTGCAGCCAGCGCCGATACTTCTATTATCTCACAGGTTGTGATCTGAGAGATTGCTACCTTGTCTACGATATCGTTTCTTCCAAGTCGATTCTATTCATTCCACCTGTTGACCCTGAGGAGGTAGTGTGGTCTGGACTGCCTTTAAGCCTCGAGGAGGCCCTGCAGGCCTACGATGTCGATGAAGTCAAGCATACCTTGGACCTCAACAATGTCCTCGCCGCCCTTGCGGCCTCTGAGAACCCAACCATCTACACCATCCAAGACCAAGTCTCCTCCCACGTCAAGTTCGGGTTTGGCAATGTCGACTCATCTTTACTCAAGCCCGTCATCGATCAATGTCGGGTAGTCAAGGACGAGTACGAGGTAGCCATGATCAGAAAGGCAAACTACATCTCGAGTCTCGGCCATGAAGCTGTCATGAAGCAAGCCTCCAAGGCAAGCAATGAGATGCAGCTCGAGGCAACGTTCCTCGGCCATTGTGTGTCTCATGGAGCCAAGAAGATGGCGTATCCTCCAATCGTGGCTGGTGGTCGAGCTGCGGCAATTTTGCATTACGAAGCAAACGATCGACCGCTCTGGGGGAAGCAGAATCTATTACTTGACGCAGGCGCTGAGTGGAACAACTATTCCTCTGACATTGTAGGTTCCTCAACTTCTCTCTGCCTTGGCTTGATTAACCCCAGCATAGACCAGAACCTTTCCATTATCGGGTAAATTCACCCAAGAATCTCGGGAAATCTACGACATCGTGTACAAAATGCAAACCGGATCGATCGAAATGATAAAAGCAGGTGTAAACTGGGAAGATGTTCACCTGCGAGCCCACGAGATTGCCGTCGAGGGTCTGCTGAACCTCGCCATTCTCAAGGGCGCTAAGGAAGATATCCTCAAGGCTCGGACGAGCTTGGCCTTCTTCCCGCATGGCCTTGGCCATTTTATGGGCCTGGACACTCATGATGTTGGGGGAAACCCTAATTTCGAGGACGAAAACAAGTATTTCCAGTACTTAAGAACTCGAGGGCCGCTGCCAGCTGGAAGTGTAGTCACCGTCGAGCCCGGCGTAAGTCTCTTGTCTCTGAGTGCTGGGTACTAGTAGCTAAGCGTTTAGATCTATTTCTGTGAACACATTATTCGTCCGTATCTGGAAGACGAACGGCACAAGGGATTCATTGACTCGGAGGTTCTGGACAGGTACTGGGATGTAGGTGGTGTCCGGTAAGTCGGATCTCTACATCAAGAATTCCGGGAAAGGCTAACATGAGCCAGCATTGAGGATAATGTTCTTGTGACGGCAACTGGGATTGAGAATTTGACTGTGGCGATCAAGGATGCAAGGCAAATAGAGGCAATGATCCAGGGCATCTAGAGACGCGTCACACTGTGTTTCTTGGTGGGTAATCCAGAATTCATGGAGTAAAGACACGAGAATATAGCACTTGCTTGACCGTCAGTGAATCAACAATTCAACACCAGCTTTTGAAGCCAAAGATCGACAATGGACCTGATCTGTCTGAAGGTGGTAGAGATAATAGTAATGGGCCTAGCACCTCAAACTCATACAGCGGCTGTCCCAAACTTTGCTTGTATTCCGTTTCCATTTGGAATGTCATTGTTACCAACATGCCTCAATCCTACCTCCTGGGATGTTTCAAGACTGGAGGCTATGCGTCTCCGAGCTATCTCGACCTCGATGTCAAGGAACTAGTTAGAGTTTTGAAGCCTATGTCTACGAGAGACCTCGCATGGAGTCAGAACTTTTCTTGGAACCGCTCTCAACCACCCCACTACGATATCAACTTATATCACCGACCCTGACGGGTTTTCAACACGCCGTAGCCACTCGTCTTGACACAATATGATGTTCCAAATTTATAATTTGCTGAGACATGCTGCACCCACAATACTGAAGCGGTGGGAATGGGTGATTCTTTGGTGTATGAAATAAGGCGTCCGCGTGCTGATTCGAGGCTGCCAACTTGTCCGCAGAGACTTCTCCGAAGAACAAGATGCGATGCTGGATTCCTTAGATAGAATTTGGCCAATGTGTCAGCATCGGGTTTATTGTGATGCTAGAGATGTGGAAAGACGCTGTGTTCTTTGTTATATTGAAGGCAAGCTGCCAGCGGCCGCGCGCGTCGGATATTATGATGCTGGGTCAGGAGTTGGCAGAAGGAGAATGACACTGCCGCGTGGGGGCATTCTGGCATGCTCATCTAAGTCATGAGATGAGCTACCGAGAGGAGTGCTGAAGCAACTAGAAGGGTTATATCGAGGAGGTGAGCTTATCTCTCATGTTGCATCTCGTCGAGCCAGGCGAACATTGGTTGATGTATATGACCGCTACACTGGTTCCTCCTCCACCCTCACAACTACCTCATGACGGCAACCTCTATTACCTAGACCATACCGTAATTACGCTACTCTACCTCAAACGTTCATCTCATTCACTGGGCTGACCATCTGCTTCACTTGGGTTTTATATGAATTCTCCCAAGTCGAAACGACATTTAGACTACCGAGCTCCCAGCTTCCCAGCTCGCACAAACCAAGACAACGGCACTTGGATTATGCTTATTCCACTTAAACAGGCCGTAGGGCTTAAGCGAGAATATAAGGTTCAGATTCTGCAGATATGCCTCAAGTTGATTTGCTGTAGCAGTGACCGGGAGGTGGAACCATCCTGCGCGCGCAAGTGACAAGTTAAATGCGTACCCAAATAGGTGACGGGAAAGCTTATTTTTCTACTAAAGTTCTAGCAATATTGCTTGGTTATTGTGGAGCATGGCTGCAAAACACATTCGGAGATAGCTTTGGCTCAAGTTGACACTCAATATAAAGCTCATGCCTCCTTATGGGGTGGCATGCCATCCACTCACAATCCCATTTCCTTCTCCTTCAGATCATCGCTCCCTCCATCCGCCATGTCACAACCTACCACTACCGTCTTGGATTTTCACCTCTACTCCTCATGAACACTTATCAAGATGATTTACCTTCCCCAGGAGATCTGGCTGATGATATTCTCGCACTTCAGGTGTCAAGTTCCTAAGCGAATCTCTGACTCGAATGCGAGTACATTCGACAGAGATCCAGCCATCTCCATGCAGTCTCTAGCCTCGTTATCTCTTGTATGCTGTCAGTTTCGCTGCCTCGCCCAGCGCATACTTTACAGGACTATCAACCTGCGATTCACCCGTGAGCCAGCACGAGCGATAACCTTGCTGACTCGAACCCTTGTTACATGTCCAAGGCTGGGTTGCCAAGTCCGCAGCATCACGCTACCTGACGACCTTGATGCCGGGAACAGTCGATTTCGACATCCATTAGAGACTTTCTGGCACGTCTTTAGGCAAGAGGCCGACCTCGTTGAGCACACTCAACGTCATATTTTGGTCTTACGGTATAGCTATGAAACCTTTTTCGTGGCCTTATTACTGTCGCGCCTACCCCGAGTCCGGCTCTTCGACAGCATTATCTCTTCACGCAGTAGTATTTTCCGTACTATACTGGCCGTGGGCGCAACGCTAGGCAAGTCAGAAGCATACATCAACGACGCCGAGAACTGCGAGGGAGAAGATCCCAGGGAGAAAGATGCTCAGCGGGAGCAGCATGATCGACGGTTGGCAATGCAGGCCGAGGGAGACATTGACACACCCAAGTTCCCGGCGGTCCGCCATCCAGGTTTGCCGAGCTTGGAAGAGCTGCGACTCAGAGGTGGCAATAGGGAGATGCTAGTATCTAGCCTGCAGCCTGTGCTGCACAATGTCACTCTCCAGACCCTCCGTCTTTCTGGAGCCAACTGGACAACTACAGACGTCCGGAAAATGAACCTCGCCGGCTGGTTCTGCAGTCTCAAATCTCTGCATATGGAAAACGCCATTGTTGATGGTTCAGGCCTCAACCACATACTTCTTCGGTGCCGGAATTTGCGCAGCCTATCCATCGAGTCCTCCGAGAAGTGTTTCTACTACCCGCAAGATCATGTAGGGGTGAGTGGTCACTGGGTTCTGAACTTGTCAAGGTATGGCGACATCCTCAGAAGACTTGGGAAGGGCCTGATAGAGCTGGATCTCAACACGTTCGCGTACCACTGGCATCATGGTGCGAGGGGAAGCCTGGGATCTCTTGGAGGGATGGAGTCACTGCGGAGGCTCCGAATTGCTCCGCGTGATCTAGCCATTGACAACCTCCTGCCCAAAAACCCTCTAGTCCGGGCTCTTTTCACGCGTCAAGCAGCTGCACAAACAGTTGAAGCGTTGCCTCGATCACTGGAAGAATTGCACTTCTACGAGGGAGCCGAATCTACTCTGATGACGCACTTGTGGAATGCAATCGTTGAAGGCCAGTTTCCCAGGCTGCGTCATGTCAAGATCGACGAGCCCTGTCCGATCAGCCTTGGCATGTGCCAATTCCGGCCGGGCAGTGACTGGAGGGCCTGGCGGAAGAGATCCGAGGGTACGTGGTATTTGATCATGTCCAAGGTGAACTAGAAAGGAATCATGACATGAGGGCTTCGGAAGACGTGATTGGTGCGTTGGGTTGGAGCGCGGGTGATGGTGTAAGCATAAGGTTTAAAGTCGCTTATGCTTTGGTTGCTGTTGTCGGCTATTGGTCAGACTACTAACAACATTTCTGAAATATCTTTTGGAAGGTATCAGTTGAAGTGTTGTGATAATAAAATAGCTGTTCGACGCTCTGAAATGCAACAATTTGTGTCTCGGGATATTTCTACTCAGCAATCTGCCAGCGTTCAAGTTCTTTACTAATCTTGATGGCATCCTCATCAATAATGGAAACTGCTAGAGGTATAGAAAAATGCCGTGTTCTTTATCTAGGAGACTTGGCTGAGTTTGTTCGTAACACGTGGTTATTGTTCAAGTTCTTCATCCATTGCCGAAGGTCCTCGGTCGAAGCTTGCTGCATCTTGCCTCATGAGCCCGAGCCTTGACTCGCGCTAAAGCTCTTGGCCGCTTGGATCAGGCATCACAATTTCACGGACCACTCGTGCATCTGGTGTTTCAAAGACACTTAACCCCGTTTTTATATTACCACACATATACCCCTGCCGGGCGGGGACGGCTGTTGAGCAAATAAACAGACAGATTTGGTGTCGATGGACGATCACGGGCCGTCCTGCAAGCATGCATGGTAACATTTCATTTATTTTCCGCAGAAGAAATCGGAGAGGCAAGGGGCCCGAGACCCCGTCTGTCCACTTATCATCGTTCCGCGGAGCATCCATCCTCCGCGGACTCGGCCATCATCACACTAGCACTCTCTTGGCACAGGGCCTCTGCGGCAGCCATCCTATTTCGACGACGTATTCTCTAGGAAGTATTATCGCTCGGGGCCTTCGGTACGTCCGAAGTTCCCGCCCCGATTGCAGTATTCAGGTTCGTCGATTCCTACAGCCGTGCCTTTCGTAGATCCTCAGACTATTGTTCAACTGCCGAACTACCGTCGTATGCAGATCCACAGTAGCGTCCTATCAATTTTCGTATTCCAGATGCGACCCCTCATGATTTGTTTCATGAGCACGGAACATTTTGGTCCGAGTCTCAATTCTCTTGTCGATATTGAAGACGCCTCTGCTGATCATAATTGAGCGATAATTTGGAGCCATCATCGTACGGGTCCTGCTTCCCAGGGCATACTACCTTCCCGTATGATCGTGTCTGCATATTGAATTGCGTCAAGGACCAGCAAGGAGTGGCGAAGGCGGAGATCTGGCGATCGGGGACAGCAGAGTCTCCCTTAGGCCATGTCTAAATCGACGTATATAAACCAAGGAGCTTCCTCAGCTTCCTCATCACGACCACTCCAAGACAGCTCACTCAGAAATACTTCTGTCCCCTTATTCTGGCCCCAGTGTCTTATTCTTCCTCAATTTGTTGAATCATCATGACTAGCCTGCCAGGAATCGTATCAGAACTCTCCCTTCCGTCTACAGGATGGCTGGTTATAGGATTGGTACGAAATCTACCATAACTCACTCTTAGGGCTCCCATAACAAGAATAGTTCCTTATATACCGTATTGGCCTGATTATATGGAGAGTCTTCTTTCATCCCCTAGCAGGCTTTCCTGGACCAAAGCTCTACGCCGCTTCCTATCTTCCATACCTCATTCAGAACACGCTCATGGGCACCTTGGTCAAAGACATGGTTAAGGTCCACGAAAAGTATGGGCCCGTCGTTCGGATTTCTCCTAACCGCCTTGCTATGGATGGCTCCATCGGATGGCCCGAAATCTTTGCTCGTCGCCCAAACCAACCCGAGTTTGAAAAGTATCCAGAGTTTTACGGCCCGGGGAATAGAATCGGCATCTTCCAAAGTTATCGCGAAGATCATCGGCGCCAGCGACGGGCAATGGCTCACGCCTTCTCAGAAGCTGCCCTGACGGAGCAGGAGGGATACATCAAGTACTACGTCGACCTGCTCATGACGCGGCTTGGGGAGGCAATGCAAGCTGATCGTTCTGTTGATATGACGCGGTGGTTTAACTACCTGACCTTCGATATCATCGGCGAGCTGGCATTTGGGGATCCTTTTTACTCTCTGGAAAAGAGCGATTACCATCCCTGGGTTGCCATGATTTTCAGCACCATCAAGGGCGGATCCAAGCTACAATTTCTTCGACAGTACCCGCTTCTGAGGCCGTTGTTATACTTTATGATTGGAAGCAAAGATATCGAAAAGAGAAGGGAAAACGAAAAACTGGCTCGGGTAAAGACGGAAAAGAGATTGGCTCTTGGGATGGATTCACGCAAGGATTTCTTCACGTATATCCTTCGCAACGACAAGGATGGCAAGGGAATGACCCACGAAGAGATGATTGTCAACGCTCGTGGTTTAATTGTTGCAGGAAGCGAGACCACTGCAACAGCGCTGTCGGGACTAACTTTCCAGTTACTCCAGAACAAGGAGATCTACGACATTCTCACCGACGAGATCCGCGTTGCTTTCACATCTGAAGAGGATATCAACATGAAGTCTACCGCTTCCCTTCAGTTTCTGCACGCTTGCTTGGAAGAAATCCTCCGCATCTACCCACCTGCAGGAGAGACACCGCCGAGGATTTCGCCAGGGGACGTTGTAAATGGCCAGTTCATCCCAAAAGGCGTGAGTTCCCAGGGTTTACCATTTTAGTACAAGCAGAAGCTTACCATACAGACTTTCGTGACCATCTACCAATGGGCCACCCACCACTCTCCCCGTAACTTTACCGACCCAGACCTGTTCAAACCCCAACGTTTTCTACCTGCGACGCATCCTCGATACGACAGCCGATATTCTGGTGATAACAAAGCAGCTTTCAAACCGTTCGCCGCCGGACCCCGCGACTGCATTGGGAAGAACCTTGCCTACGCCGAAATGCGTCTTGTTATGGCACGACTGCTTTGGAAGTTTGACCTTGAGGCCTTGAATGGACAAGAGGACTGGGTGTCTTCCCAGAGGACCTTTGTGGTCTATGACAAGGGGCCTCTCATGGTGAATATTAAGCCGCGATTCGGCGCTTAAAGGTTATGAGGCCTTGACGGACCGGGCTCAAGATGTGCCAGGGAGTTTTGGGACTTGAGAAGCAAACTGGACTTGTAAGATCTTTATTTTAGAAACCAACTTGCCATCTTGGGTACTGTCTAGGTTTCTGGACTATTTATTCCACCCGAACCTATAACTTATCCATTCAAGGTTTCCGTGTACATGTGGATAGTTGGCACAAGATCAAAGAGTAGGACCGCCACTTAAAGAACGAGTTTATCCTAGAGGAGCAATGTTCATTTCCGCCATGAAGTCTCTCAGTTGCTGCAGACCTGCGACAACATCCTCCAAGAACCGCCGCTGCAGGTCTTCGTTGTCCATATCCGTCTCTCCTAGCCCAAAATCGCACCCGAGACATTTCTTAATGATCTTTGGGTACGTCAAGCCCAACTGATTAACCAACTGGCCCGCTAGTTTCTCGGCGATCTTGTAGTCGGACAGCTTCTCGTGGGTTGCCGCCACGGCCTGCTTGAGCTCGTGCCACGGCCGCTCGTATCCGATCTCAAGCATCAGGATGCCAAAACTGAATAGCAGCTGATTACGCGCCTCAGAGGACATAGGTTCTACTCTTTTCTTCCCCTGCGTGCTCTCGAAGCGTGCCATAAAGTACGGCCCTTTGAGCTGCGCTGCCGTCGAACTCGACTTATCAGGGCCAAAGTATCGCACGTTCTGCCCTAGGTCAGTCGAAGCCAGCCACGGCGTAGAGTAGAACTGCATGATGCCCTCGGCCACGTTACCGGCGAGCTCGACTAGTAATGGTCGGGGCAAAGAACGAAGCACGGGCTCTTTGGCAATCCATCCAATGATTTCCGAAAGTGCCCGCGAGTCGCCATTTTTTGTAACGAGCTCCGCTGGGACACAGAACCACTGGGCATGAGGGCTATTCCAGGAACCGAGGAGTGACCTGTTCTTACACCGTACCATGTTCTTGTACGCCGTCTTGCAGACGTCATCGACAAGTGACAAGTCAGTTGAGGACGAGGAGCTTGGCTGAGTATGATGATCGCTGAGTTTGAAATCGGATAGAGATTGTGCAAGGTTTGGTAGTTGCGGCGCTGACCCGGCGTCGATAGACACCAGAGCATTCTCCTTGTCCCTTTTGAAGGGGCTGAAGAGTTTCGCTACCCCGAACTTCTTACCGCTGGAGAACTCCAGTTTGAGTGGATCCGCATTTGTTTCCAGTACTTTGGCAAGTTGTTGGGCTATCATAGTATCGTTCGCTGGTTGCTGAAGGTCCTCATCGTCGGAATCGCAGGCTTGTTCGATCTCGAGATGAAGCGGCCCCTTTGAAGGGGATGATGAGTCGTCATGTGTCACAGCAAGTTCGCAGGTGACATATCGAGATTGTGCAGCTTTGCCCTTTTTATTCCCCTTTCCATGGCCGCAATCAACTATCCGCACGTCGAAAGAGTGGCACTCGTGGGTGCTGCAATTCCATCGCACCTGAAGGGTCGAATACAGGGCCTTAGAAGCATAGCGAACCCGATGGTATCTTTGGAGTACGTTGAGACCTGAGACCAGCCTGCGAGTGGCGAGTATATTCCCATTGTTCTCGTTAGAAATCTGTTGCAGACTTTTGATAATCTGCTCTGTGATCAGTACGAAGTCTCCGTTGAGCTCACGAAGGTCTGAGATGGCGTCTTCCATTTTAGGTTTGCCCAAGGCAAGCCTGAAGCGAGTTTTGACGTGTCTCAGCCACTCCGACGTGCTGATATCCTAATGCGGCGTCAGTTTTCATTGATCCAGGGCTATTGTTTGATGGTAGGACGCACATCTTGCCTCTCGCCAACCTCAGCACGGAAGTCATCAGACTGCGAGCAGAGCAGCCGAAGACAGCTGCAAATCTGCTCAGCGATCTGGGCGCAAGACTTAAAAGACTCCTCTAGGGCATCTATCCGGTTTAGGTACATGGGCGCCATGGCGAGGCTGGGCGCAGGTGTGGGATTGTTGATAACCCTGAGAACATTTTCCTTATCCCCCGTGATAATGTCAAGGAGGTGGATGGCGTTGTTGCGGAAGATGGCCCGCTGGACACTCAGCTTGGCGTTGAGCATGGACACCTCTCGTGGATAGTGCTTGAAGGCGGAGAAGATCTCGAAGACTCGGCCGGATCGGTCGCAAACTTCGACAGCAATAGGGATTGAGCCGAGGACGGCGCCCACGATCAACTCGACTCCGCTCATGCTGGAAGCCCGGCTCTCACAGAAGCACCGATCGATGTATTGGTGATGGCTCCTTTGTCACGCTGCAAAAGAGCTCAGGTGTCTTGGGCAGCTCTAACGGCAGAGGTTCGACCCCCTCTTTCAGCTGCTCCTGCAGCTGCCCAATCTCGTCACCCAATGCGCGTCATGCCCCGGTAGGCAAGGCTGTATCGTGTTACTTGACACTTCCCCGCACCCGACAACACCTCGAACTACCTACTAGATAGAGCCTCATACTAAGTTTAGCATTGACCATTCTAAAACTAAGCCAGCTAAGCAATCTTTCTCATCATGTCAACGCCCTTTCTCAGTCATCAGGATATCGAGAGCTGGGTACCCGATGCTACACCCTCCCAAGGCGGCGTTGGCTTCATGGCCAAGCTCTCTACAAGCATCACCAGAGCACTAGCCTCGCTCAAGATGATGCATGTCGGACTGCAGGATGAGGCCCGTCGCACTTGTCAAAACGAACTGGAGCGTTTTCTCCTCTGGGGCCAGGGTCTAGGTGTCATAGAGGGCCGTCTCGATGAGGTCTTGTCACGATCAAAGGAGCTTCATCACCAGGTACTGTCGCTTCTTCTCCGTTTTGGCACCGCTGTGCTCCAGGCCATGGCCCAGAGTCCATGCAAGTCATCTCAGCGTGAGCTTGATGATTGTGACCACCTCAGGACTTTGTTGGATGTGGTTGAGACCATACTCCAAGAGTCGGATCCCGAGCAGCACGAGAGGCCTGGTACACCGTCAGAGTCTGATGCATCGGATTACAGCTTGGGGGAGACCATGGAGGAAATCTCTGTCTATGTTGACTGCCTTCTAGATCTTGCCCCAACGCTGGACAATCCAGTCCTGAATATCCAGACGGACGATCCGGAGGAGCCTCTTTTTGGTGAGAAGGAGTCATTCACCACCTCATGCGAGGAGGCCTTGATCTACTGTCACAAGATTCGAGACCGCTTTGGTGCCCTGCCTAAATATCTCGTGGAGCGCCTTGCCGAAGCAAACGTCACCCGGGCAGCCGAGATTCGCGAGATGCAATCTCGCTCCATCAAGCAGGAAACGTCAGCCAATGATGGCATCACCGAGAGTCTCTTCTCTGGACAGGACCCTCGAGTCACGGAAGCAACAAAATCCTCTGTCCCCCCTCCGTCCATTTTCTCGGCGGCCCTGGCCTCGCATTCACAGTGGTCCACCCGATCTGCCTCTGACTCTAGACATGTCACCCTGGCCGAGTTCGACGACAATGCATCAGACACCACTTTCGCTTCTTTCTCCACAGCCGCATCTTCAATTACCATGAGCCG
Organism: Fusarium setosum; assembly: GCA_013623625.1. Classification (NCBI taxonomy): domain Eukaryota; kingdom Fungi; phylum Ascomycota; class Sordariomycetes; order Hypocreales; family Nectriaceae; genus Fusarium; species Fusarium setosum. The sequence goes on along the minus strand of JABFFE010000793.1, from coordinate 26,150 downwards.
TCCTCGCATCCCGCCCATGCCCGACTTGCAAGAAGAGGGCGTTGACTGTACAGTCTGTCTTTCGCGCCTTGCAGATGTCAAGACGAGGAAGCAGTGGAAGTCCGTTGCTACCACCCATATCCTCCGTCCTGAGAGTCACTGACTGTCTGCAGGAGGCATATATTTGATGACCTGAAACCATATTTGTGCACTATCGAACACTGTCAGAACAGCCGTACGCTCTACAGTCACAGCGCCACGTGGGCGAAGCATGAGTCGTCTCACCTACGAGCTGCCTTTAGGTCTCCAGAGTGCGCTTTCTGTTCTGCCACCTATCAAGAGCTTGGCCCTGCTTATTACAAACATGTCTCGCGTCACCTTCGGGAGGTCTCATTATCTGTTCTGCCGCAGACGACAGATGATGACGAATCCGGCACCGATATCACTGGCGAATCCGACACCGATATCACTGACGACATCGAGTCGCTTCCTCACCATCGTAACCAAGAGGATGAGACTAAGACACCCTCAATCACTTGACCGAAATAACGAGACTGACATCAAACAGAGAGCAAAGAAGATGAGCCGTCTGCACCAGTCACATCTTTTGATCAAGAGATAGGGCTTCTCCCATTTACTAGATGGCCATCGACCAGCGATTCCGATCCAGAAGATGACATAAATAGCCAGCGAGTCAAGGGTACTAGAGTTCTTCCACAAAGTTCTCCATCTACATCAGAAGCGGTCCCTATCTACGACGAAGAACGTCTGGAAAAAAATCATCGATCAGCTCCTTGAGGTCAGGGGTAGCAAGCCGGGGACACGAGTTGATCTGCTCCTATCTGAAATTCAATACCTGTGCACCGAAGCAAGAGCGATTCTCATTTCCCAGCCAATCTTTCTAGAGTTATATGCACCGATGAAGGTAAGCAAGGATCAGCCGTTGGACGTGGAATCTGGTGTTTGGGCTGACGCTGTCAGATCATTGGTGATATCCACGGACAGTACTTTCAGCTGCTCAGGTTATTCGAGGAATGCGACTTCCCTCCGGAGTCAAACTACATATTCCTAGGCAACTATGTAGACTACGGCGACCAGTCGCTTGAAGTCTTCTGCCTTATTCTTGCATACAAGATAAAGTATCCGGAAAACTTCTTTCTCCTACGAGGAAACCACGAGACTGCGGGAATAAGCCGCAAGTACGGCTTCTACCAGGAATGCAAGAAGCGTTACAATACAAAGCTGTGGAAGACAATTGTTGACGTATTCAACTGCCTGCCACTGGCGGCAATTATAGAGGATAAGATATTTTGCGTTCATGGAGGGCTGAGCCCCGATTTGAACACCATGGAGCAAATCAGGAGAGTGATGAGGCCGACGGATGTAAGATAGAAGCCTCATCCCTGTAAGGTTGCCTAGATACTGACATGACGCGCTAGGTCCCAGACGTTGGCCTTGTATGCGATCTCCTATGGAGTGATCCTGAAGATATTCGAGGATGGGCCGAAAACGACCGAGGTGTTTCTTTCACGTTTGGGCCAGACGTTGTATCACGTTTCTTGCAGAAACATGATATGGACCTCATCGTGCGTGGGCACCAAGTCGTCAAGGATGGGCACAAGTTTTTCTCTGGCAAACAGCTTGTCACGCTTTGGAGTGCTGAAAGCATTGAAGAGGTCGACACGGATGGGGCTGTGATGGTGGTTCATGAGAACCTTGCTTACTCATTTACGGTATGTCTTGTCTATCTTGATATGTCTCTATAAAGGTCCTTAGGTATATAACTAACTGGGGATATAGACCATGCGAAGATATAGGTCAAAGTGAGCCAGCAATAGTATAGTATTTATTATAAGGATTTTGAGCAATCATTTAAGAAAGGGCGGCAATTGGGAACCCGCCGAGATCAACCGGAGTTAAATGATGGCTGCCTGAACTTGAGATAGGAGAAATAGATACACACATAAGTTGTGGCCTTGAGGAGGGCCTTTGACGTGCATCTCTTCGACGTCAGACCCGCAAATACACTTGGCCTAAGCTTCTCCCAGATTTGGGGTTGCACGGTGTAACATCTACCCAAAACTCTGTCAGTGTCGTATGATCATTTCCCTTCATGGATAACATGGAGTGACAGTCAGCCCTGCGCGTTGGGTCGGCCGCGAACTGATCAGAGATCTTCAAAACCTTAAGCAGTCCTCGGGAAGCATAAACTAACTGGGCTTAAAAAAACAGCTCTGAAATAGCTTTAGAGCTTTCTCTACGATGTGATTGTACCGACATCTATTGAGAGTTGGTTTAATTTCCCAGCATGGCCTTGTGTCAGCTAACACTAGCACAATGTCTTTCAACTGCGTGCCAGGTTGGTAGGCACAAGGGTGTGTTAGTGTTACGCACGAGTTGACTCACCGTACAACGCTTACCTAACAGCGCAGTTCGTTTCGTTTCTCATAGATTAAAAATAAACAACGACTGCATTGCTAATCAACAGCAAACACGTCCTCCTCACATGCAATTACACCCCCGCAAACCAGGCACGTGAAAAGAGAAAACAATTATCACGCATCTCGCTAAGCCAATTATACGAAAACACACCGAAAAGCATCAACTCAATTGCCCATACCCGAGGAACCGAGATGGGTGGTGCACTCCGGCGTCTCTCGGTCAATAGGAGGTGGGCTCATGTCACAACGTCCAGCCCATTTTATAAGCCCAACAGGTAAGCTTCCCCGCAGGCCCATGTGCTAAACGACGCATAAGGGGGGCCCTTATTGCAGCGCTTATTCGACAATTGTGGTGATTCTATCGGACCTTGTGTGGAGATCCGGGGGGAACACAAGACCAAGTTATTGCAGGACTCTGGTAGCACGCAGCCGGCTCCGGCTCCTTTCAATTCCTTCAAACGCTGCCGTCGTCTGATTGGCATGGCCTGACAGGGGCATAACACCACCGACGTCAGGCCCGGCAATTTGGTGCCGACCGCATTGTATTCCCGTCGGAGAGAATTGGGAGGATGGCGCGCGCCCGGCGAAATGCTCGGTCGAAAAAATGCAACGTCACGGTATCAGATTATCTCGTGCAGTGTCGATCTCGCGGTCGTTTACAGAAGGTCCTTGTCTGGGCGTCACGGGGTAAGGTGCGCTACGGGGATTGTGATGGTGATCAAAGTGAGCCGAGTACAAAGGTGCTAACAGAGCGCTGTGTTGGACTGAGACAACTGTAGCCAACGCTTTGACGGAAGATTCGGTATTTGGAGTGCAAGTAGTAGCACACTATAGCATAGACTCATAGTTGTCTGCTCTCCAAACCTCCAACTTTCGGAGACATTCTCCATGTACAAGCCAACCTCATGTTAGCAAACAACCTCGCCTGATGGCTTCCCAGTTTCCAAACCCAGCAAAGCTCTCCCCTGCCCCACCCTTCCACAACCCCATGTTGGAATACCATGCTGCTGTGCGAGGTACCGGACATGGCTAGCCGTAACGTGACGCGCGCTGCACTGTAAGAGCCCGACAAACGAGCTCGCACAAAGAAGATCATGGCATATATTGGGAGCATTTCCCTATACCACCTTGATCCTTCTTGTTCTGCACAGCTTGCAACCTCAATCCCACCTGTCAAGTAACCTACTGTTACACAAAACTCCCCAATATGCCCATTGGCAACATCTACGCCATCGCCGGTGTGTCGGTGGTGGGCGGAGCCCTCTTCGGCTTCGATATCTCGTCTGTCTCTGCCCAGCTGGGCGAGAATTCGTACAAATGCTACTTCAATCAGGGTCCCAAGGGCCCGCCGTTCACCGATGACCTGGACTGCAGTGGCCCCAAGTCGCTGCATCAAGGCGGTATCACTGCCAGTATGGCAGCTGGCTCGTGGCTCGGTGCCCTGATTTCGGGGCCTCTCAGTGATCGTTTGGGCAGAAAGTACTCCATCATGGTTGGCTGCGTTATCTGGTAAGTGGGAATACCGTCCCGTGGGATCAGTAACTCAACTAATTGACCTACTAGGCTTGTCGGCTCCACTCTCAGCTGTGCTTCTCAAAACATTGGGATGCTTATCGTCGGCAGAATCATCAATGGTCTATCAGTCGGTATTGAGTCTGCTCAGGTCCCTGTCTACATCGCCGAGATCTCGCCTCCATCCAAGCGTGGCCGCTTCATCGGTATGCAACAATGGGCCATCACCTGGGGTATCCTGATTATGTACTACATTTCCTACGGCTGCTCCTTCATCGGCGAGCAAAACTCGCGAAACTACAACACTGCGTCCTGGCGTGTCCCCTGGGGCCTTCAGATGATCCCCGCCTTCTTCCTCTTCTTCATGATGTCCCTGCTTCCCGAGTCTCCCCGTTGGCTTGCACGAAAGGACCGTTGGGAGGACTGCCATGCTGTGCTTACTCTCGTCCACGGCCATGGCGACCCTGACCACCCCTTTGTTGCTCTCGAGTTGCAGGACATCAAGGACATGTGCGCCTTTGAGGCCTCCATCGCCGATGTCACCTACTTGGATCTCTTCAAGCCTCGCATGCTGAACCGAACTCTTATCGGTCTCTTTACCCAGATTTGGTCCCAGCTTACCGGCATGAATGTTATGAGTGAGTCTCTCCAAATCTCATCATCTCACTTTCGGCGTAGTCCACTCACCTTGACAACACAACCTTGATATAACACCAAGATCTGGACGCTAACGGCATCTAGTGTACTACATCTCCTACGTGTTCTCAATGGCAGGCTACAGGTAAGCTTTGTTTTCATTCCTAGCTGGTAGGTTACTGACTCATCCAGTGGCAACGCCAACCTCCTCGCCTCGTCTATCCAGTACATCATCAACGTGCTCATGACCGTCCCCGCCCTTCTCTGGATGGACCACTGGGGCCGTCGACCAACCCTGCTAGTTGGAGCTGCTTTTATGTGCACGTGGATGTTCGCCAATGCCGGCATCTTGGGCGCCCACGGCAAGGTCATTCCCGGAGGCAAGGATGGTGTCCCCGAGGTGTCAATGACCGTCTCTGGCTCTGCTGCCAAAGGTCTTATCGCTTGCACATATCTCTTCGTCGCCTCGTTTGCTCCCACCTGGGGTCCCGTCTCTTGGACTTATCCCCCGGAGCTCTTCCCCCTCCGACTTCGAGGAAAGGGTGTTGCCCTTGCTACTTCGGCCAACTGGGCCTTCAACACTGCTCTCGGTCTGTTCACTCCGGTTGCTTTCGAGAATATCAGGTAAGCCCCCATTATACTCCCTCATTTTTGTTGGTTCGTATACTCACAATTGTGTAGGTACAAGACTTATCTCATCTTTGGTGTCTTCAACTTCTGCATGTTCATCCACGTTTTCCTCATGTTCCCCGAGACTGCAGGAAAGACTCTGGAGGAGACCGAGCACATGTTCGAAGACCCCAACGGCGTTGCCTTCTTCGGAACCCCCGCTTGGAAGACCCACGTCGTCACCAAGCTTACTACCAAGGCCGAGCAGGGCGATGTCGAAGCCAAGCTTGGTCACGAGCATGATGAGGGCGAAAAGTCTGTTCCTGCTGCGGCTACGACTGAGAAATAAGATGACGGATATGTGGGTTGATGGATGACGAGTATGATGATACCAAGATGTCTGTGTGTGTCTGTTGGAAAATAATGAGACTATTGTAGAGTCCGACTTAAGATTGTTATTATACCTAGGGTAAATTGACCTGTGTATTCCTCGAAATTATCCTCTTATACATGTGAGATTGGTTTCTGAGAAGGTATCGTTTACCAAGTGATGCACCCTTATGCGATATAAGTTTAAACTTAGTTTAATTTCAGAAGAGTTTAGACTGGGTAGTAGATGAGGCTCTGGATAGTCTTATGATGAATCTTTTCTATAACTAAATTCATGATCGCGAAATGAATGTTTCCGGTTACAACCAACTCCGACAAGTCCCACCCGCAGTTTTGAAGATCTTTTCAAAACGCATATTTCATGCCAGATTGTGCCAGACTAACAATCTTCCTCTCCGTAAACTCCTCCACTCCAGCCATACCTCCAAAACGTCCATACCCACTACTTCCACCGGTACCTCCATTAGGCAAAGGAGCTTCGATATAAACTGTAGGTCCATTGACATGACAGCTCCCTGCGCGTACTTGCTTGGCAACTCCAAGGGCACGCATCACATTCTGCGAGAAAACACTAGCACACAGGGAAAACTCGCTGTTGTTGGCGAGCTCAATAGCTTCTTCATCGGAGTTGGCCTCTGACAGGCAGATGATTGGCCCGAAGGTTTCTTTCTGGTATATCGTCATGGAAGGGGTTACCTTGTCGAGGATATGTGGCGCCAGGATTGTCTTGTTGGGGCCAGTAGGAGTACAGTCGCCTGTGAGAAGTTGAGCACCCTCTGAGACAGCCGTTCGAACAAGTTCCGCAACTCGGCCACATGAAGATGCTGTGAATAGCCCAGACATTGATACTGACGGGTCGTCCTCGTGATTCCCGTATTTGACAGCTGAAGCACGTTCAAGAAGGGCCCTCTTAAACTGATCGGCAATAGAGGAGTGCACGATAACACGTTCCGTAGACATGCAGATCTGCCCGCTGTTGGAGAGAGCGCCGAAAATAATGGCTTCGACAGCATCGGCGATGTTTGCATCGTCCAAGACGAGAACTGGAGCCTTGCCGCCCAGCTCAAGCACACATTGCTTAAGACACGTCGCTGCCCAGCCCGCAATGACACGACCAACTCTATCGCTACCGGTAAAGTTGACTCTGAGTACTTTGGGATGCTTCACTGTAAACTCGGTGACAGCGGGGGCGTCATTCGCAGAGCTAGGCAAGAAGTTGAGGCAGCCCGGAGGGAGTCCAGCCTCTGTGAAGGCTCGCACTACTAAATGCTGAGACTTAGGGCTGAATTCTGACGGCTTGAGTACGACTGTGTTTCCACATATCAAGGGGCATGCTATTGCCCGAGCCGTGAGGTTGACCTGGAGGTTGTTAGCTACGACGGTTTCAAGGGAGTAAAACAGTGGAAGATCTCACTTACTGGGGCATTCCAGGGACTAATAGCAAACACCACGCCGACCGGACACCTCTCCACAAGAATCATAGTTCCTGGGCGATCGGCGGGGATGATCTCTCCCTTGATATGTGTAGCTAAGCTGGCATTATCACGTAGGATAGTCGCGCTCGCTTTGATGTTCAATTGCACCCAGCTCTTCACGGCGGATACCTCTGACGACAATATCTCAGGCGCATCTTTCTCGAGATAAGTCTCTAGAATATCCGCTGCCTTGAGGAGGATCAATCGCCGTGTAGATGGTGGTGTCTGAGACCATGTCTTGAACGCAGCGTGGGCATGTTCAATGGCCTGGGAATAATCCTCAACGGTAGCAGCAGCACAGTCGTAGATGGGCTTCCCCGTCATGGGGTTTACCACAGGGAATGTGCTGCCTGTTGAGGATGGTCTGTACTCGCCATTGATGAAAAGAAGTTGAGGATCTGAAAGAGAAGACATGGTAGCCTGTACGAGGTCTGTTTGTGTAGAGTAAAACTCAAGACCTTACTAGATCATGTTGTCCGGTACCTATAGTTCGTCTTGGTCTATGATCCCCAGTCCTCGGGATAATGCGGGGCCCCGGATCAATCAACCCTTAGGAAGTATGTATCCGAATGTCCCCCACGTCCGCCTGAGACACCGGATGCGGAGAACCCCAGTTCGGTCTTGGCTTCGGCATCGTTAACGGCTTAAGACCGGCCATTGCACGGCCCAAATGAATTCCACATCTAGGTTGCTTGATGACTGTTTTCTCGTTCTAAGTCTTCAAGTCTTTCATCAAACGTGCTGAAAATGAGCACCCAACGCATCAGCGGCGCTGCCGCCATCCTGTATGCCCTCGAGGCAGCCGGGATAACCCATCTCTTCGTCAACTTGGGCTCCGATCACCCAGCCTTCCTCGCTGCTTTTGCCAGCAAAAATCACAATCTCAACATTTACACGTCACCTAATGAGATGAACGCGCTCTCAGCAGCTTCGGGCTTTGCGCAGGTCACGGGAAAACCGGCTGGTGTGCTCGTCCATGTTGAGTGTGGCACCCAGGGTCTTGCAGGCGCCGTCCACAATGTCAGCAAGGGCCGTATTCCGGTTATCATTCTGGCCGGCACTGTTCCCGTGACTATGGAGGGCGAGATGGTAGGGAGCAGAAATGAGTAAGTGAACCAAATACACACATTGGAGAAGCCGCTGACCTTCTAGGTATATTCACTGGATTCAAGATGTCCCTGATCAGCGGGCCATTGTCCGACAATACATGAAATACGAACATGAGATTAGATCTCCCCACAACGCAATCCAGCTCATTCTTCGTGCTCTTCAATTTGCCACGACAGAGCCAAAGGGACCTACATACGTGATAGCCAGCCGAGAAACGCTAGAAGCGGATACACCTCATCCTACCGAGAATCTGAAAGTGTCTCAAATAGCTGAAAGAAACATGGCCGTCGAACCCATTGGCCTCTCACAGAGCAACCTTGAGCATTTGGCAGAGGCCCTTCTTGGAGCCGAAACGCCTCTTATTGTAACGAGCTACTGTGGCCGTTCAGCAGCTGGATTCCAGGCTCTCAAGACTCTGGCAGAACTTCTTGCCATTCCAGTTCATGAGAATGCCCCGATCTACAATAACTTTCCCACAACATCGTTTCTACATCAGGGTCACCAGTGGAACGGTGGGGGACAACTTCCCGCGTTGGCAGAGGCCGACGTTGTGCTTGTCATCGACTCAGACGTTCCCTGGATTGGTGCACAGTCTAAGCCCAGTGAAAACGCCAGAATCTTCCACATTGACAGCGATCCGTTGAAGGATTCTACCACCTTATGGTCGTTGCCGTGTGAGAAGCGATGGCGAGCTGACTCGAGTCTTGCACTGCAGCAGCTCCATGGGTTCATTCAACGAGACGGTGTCTCAGCGGCGTCAGAGAAAATCCAGGCACGAACTCTTAGGCTACAAGAGCGGTTCGCTGAGAGACAGACAAGACTTCAGAAAGTCGAGTCCGTTCCCAGCGATGGAAGCGTTACAGCTCCTTTCGTGATGGCCCGGCTCCGGGAAGCCTGCTCTGGCATATCCGTAGTAGGCTTGAATGAGTCAACTACCAACCTCGGCAATGTAGCAGACCATCTTCGACATGAGACACCTTTGTCACTTATCGGCAGCGGTGGTGGATCTCTGGGATGGTACTCCGGAGCCGCAGTCGGAGCACATATGGCTCTACAGTCACAAGGACGAGATGACCTCGTCATCGCCTTTACGGGAGACGGTACATGGCTCTTTGGTGTACCATCGTGCGCATACTGGATGGCTAAGCGGTACGAGACTCCGTTCTTGACCATTATTTGGAATAACGGTGGATGGGCGTCTCCGAAGAATGCCTGCCTAAGGCTTCACGGGGAGCTAAGTGGACAGGATAATCTAAGCAATGACTTGCAGGTGGCTTTGACTCCGTCACCGTCGTTTGGGAAGATTGCAGAAGGCGCTGGGGATGCATGGTGGCGAGTCATCAGCCAGGCCAATGAGGTGGACGAATTGCTTAAGGAGGCTATTAGGGTTGTTCGTGAAGAGAGGAGATGTGCCTTGTTAGAGGTTAAGCTCAAAACAATCTAGAGTAGTTAGTTATTCGAACCATCTATTCTTCACTGCCCAACCAGTTCCCATCCCTGTAAGGCTCCCGATTAATTAAGACCAGTCTAGACTAAGCGACAGGGAGGGATGCAGCGATCCGGTGCTGCATTTACAAATTAATGGTTCAAGAGCCAACGGGTTGAATGCTTCCTGAACCGGGGTATCTTGTATGTAGCGGATGACAGCTCAGTTATTGAAGCTATCCAAGCGGTCACATGTTACATGTTCGGAAGCATGCATCCGACACACACTTCACCACGGTCGGCTTAGAGTTTTACTTAGCGAGACATCAAAACAACCGCCTCAAGCCTCTCCTTACTGGTCACATACAACACCTAAGCACCATGGACGGCAAACCAGCAGTACACTCAATCGATGACCTCGAGGAGTACGCCGCGAACCATCTCCCCAAGATGGTTCGTGACTACTTCAATGGGGGAGCTTTAGACGGTGTGACGCTCCGAGCAAACCGGGCAGAGTATCAGAAATGGTACATCAAGCCACGAGTATTGCGTAACGCGGCAGGTGTCAACACAAGGACAAAGGTCTTTCTGGATGGAAATGATATCCCTTTTCCTTGTTGCGTGGCCCCAGCCGCGATGCAGCGGATGGCGCATCCTGACGGTGAACTGGCCACGGCTCGAGCATGTGGGACATTTGGCACTGTCATGGGACTAAGCACGTTTTCTACAACATCTATGGAAGACGTCAAAGACGCTGCGGATGGTGCTAGAGAGGCCGCAGGGCTTGACGGTCCCAGTGAGTGCGTTCTACAGATGTATCTGTTTGAGAACCGGGAGACGAGCAAGACCTTGATTCGGAGAGCAGAAAGTACGTTTAAAAAAAACATTCCATTGAACTTGAAGTGCGCTAATGGCACTAGAGGCCGGATATCGTGCCATTGTTCTCACCGTTGACACCCCCCTCTTTGGAAGACGCCTCACGGAGATCCGCAATCGATTCAGACTGCCGCCGCATCTCCGGATGGCCAACTTTGATGCAGCCATGGGCGTCAAGACGGGTTCAGAACATCGCACAGACGAGATTCAAGGGAAATATAAAGCTGCAGCAAACACGACTAACAAGATTGGTAAACTCAGGGCAAGCTTTGGTGTAAGAGCTCACTAACTCGTCACCAGATGCATCATTAACCTGGGAGGCTGTTTCCTATCTCAAGAGCATCACCCATCTCCCAATCTGGGCGAAAGGCATCATGACGCCCGAAGATGCAGTGCTGGCGATCGAGAACGGCGCAGATGCAATATTTGTATCCAACCACGGTGGTCGACAACTTGACGGATCACCGCCGACACTACGCGTTCTTGAAGACATCTGCCAAGCAGTCAAAGGGCGAGTCCCGGTGGTACGTCCACTACGTCATAGTAAGGATGTTGCTAACAGTCTCAGCACTTTGACGGAGGAGTTCGCAGAGGGTCAGACATTTTCAAGGCGCTCTGTCTCGGGGCTGACATGGTCTGGATTGGTCGTCCAGCTCTTTGGGGAATTGCATATGACGGCGAGAGGGGGGTTTCGAATGCTCTAAGAATCTTGGAAGAGGAGTTTAGAGCATGCATGGGGTTGGCTGGTTGTTCAAGCCTGGATGAGCTGGGGCCGCATGCCCTGATGAGAGTTGATTCAAGACTCTAGCTGTAGTCGTGACTACCTATATTGAGAGCTAAACCCATCATGACTTATTCATATTTAAACCTACTTGCAGTCAGAGTACATCTATGGTAAAGGTCAGCGTTGTGTTTGCAATTTCGGTCGTCAATAGCCACCAGGGCGCAGGGCAATAAGGTCAAGAGTGGCGATGCTATTTGAGAATCTTTGGTGTTCAGCTAGCTAGCACGCGCTGCTGACCGCCGGATGAAATCTTAGTGTCCAAATCAGGGCTTGACACGTAATACCCAGGCGCTCTTTTTACTTGTGCACTTTACCTGGTTGGCCAAACAGAATCTCATGTTGTGATGGCGCCCTGTTGCCAAGGTTGTCTCACAATTTACTCAGCCCCTCAAATTAGCCCTACTCTCCTACCTACTACTTATCGACCCAGATTTCCACGGCCATGTTGTAACTAACACACCACCTACGGGGTCTCAAGGCCTTGTGCCTCGGAAAGAGCCAACAGTTAGTTGAATGCTTTAACACTCCAACATCTCTCTCCGGTGCTAGGTTGTCCCAAAGCTCGGCAGTTAAGCTCTTAACTACCGAGCCTCATGATTTAGACAGCATTGGGCCTCTATACATATGTAACCAATGCTAGGCATCAGTAGGTCATTAGAGCCAACCACGGTTCAAGATTCTGCTCGCGAGAATGTAGGAGACGAGGGGGCTTGAACGCCACCTGTACCCAGCCCTCTTTTTGGGGAGCCTCGTTCTTAGGTGGAAAGGAATCCTACTTCGTAGGTCTTGACAGCTGAAGTGCTCATTTATACATATTGCCCCGCCGCCGCCATGTCCCTCAGCTGGGTTTCTCCTTTCCTTTCTCACTCCGGGCAGCATCCCCTCCAAAGTTCTCGATCCAACGAGTCGGCCACCATGTCAGTACCTTCTGACAACTCAACAGACAACTCTCCTTGGAGGGTTATTTTCCCTCATGGCAATGACACGCAGGCTATCCACTATACTATTGCTCCAGGCTGGGTCGATCCGCCCAACATTCGAAGCACACTAGATATCCTCCGATCCTGCGTCTTCACTCTCGTCGCCTGCATCTACACTGCGCTGCACCTCAACATGCTCCCTAATAGAGCCTGGTACCGCATTTTGGGTACCAAGGCAAGATGGGTCATGTTGACCTTCTTCGCCTCCGAAATTGCGCTCTACATGGCTGCCGTCTAGCTCCGTCAGGCCTGAGCGCTTCGGCGAAGGCTCCGCGATATTCACGGCAGAGCGACACAGTAGATAAAGAGGTCGGTGCTCAATTTATTATACAAAGAATTTCGCCTTTCTGAGTAAGGAAAGATCAAGTCTCAGGCACTCTACCTTTGTCGTTTAAAAGAGTTTGCCTAGCTAGGGCATCGCCGGGACCTACCCTTCCACGTCGAGAAGAACTTGGTTATTGATGCTTTCGACTGGAATCTTGCTGGCCTCGCAATGCTCCTTTCCGCATGCTATGGAGGAGTTCATCTAACAGCGTGGAAATGGGCCTTCCCGAATGAATTTGAAGGGTTCTACTGGCAGATTTCCTGCTTCTACATCGTGATCGCACCGCCGGTGTCAGTAATTTTTATTTTCCCTGGGTACATATTACTGATTCGCCGTGAAACCAGTGCTATTGGTCTCGTCCAATTCTTAACGATAGCTCTGCCGTGGTTCTTCGCTTTTGCTATACTAGTCATGTCTCTCCCTGCGAGGGTGTACATTATCGCGGAGGCATTCTTAAGCTTAAAGCATGTACCGATCGGGGCATACATATCGCCCTCATGGCTGCAGATGTTCCCACATCTCTAGAACAACTCATAGAATAGGACAAATAGATTATGTAAAACTAAAATCATGTCTACTATACAGCGCTTGATCAATGTGCTGTAACGCTACCAGCACCCGAAGCCATCCTCCAGTTCGCCCCCTCCTTGTCCAAAACCTCAGCATCATGGCTAAACAGCCACTTCCTCCTATCATCATAACCCCAGAAGACAGGATTCTCGGCCGCATTGAGTTGCATCTGCTTATCACGAACAGCCTGCTCCTCGCCATCATCAACATGCAGGATATACTGATGCTCGCGGGTCTTTTCCTGCACCAGGCTCGCACGCGGCATGCGGATGCTCTCATACTTCTTAAGGGCGGTGGCCAAGTCTACGTCGAGCGCGAGGCACTGACGAAGAGTTGCTGCGTCTTCAAAGGCCTGGGCGGCTCCCTGGGCAAGGTATGGGAGCATTGGGTGACATGAGTCTCCGAGGAGAGCTACCTTCCCTGAAGGATGCACCCAGCGTGACAAAATCGGAAGATCGCAGAGACGCCACTTCATGAAATCGCCAGTCAAGGCACAAAGCTTCTGCACTCTGCGTTCCCACTTTCCAAAGCGCTCACATAGCTCACGGTTATCGCCCTTGATAACCCAGACCTCATCAGTAGTCTCGTTATGCGAGGTAGCGCACACGACGATATTGTAAAGCTCTCCATTGCGGATGGGGTATCCGACAAGGTGTGCTTCGGGTCCGCACCAAGACGTGGTGCAGGGATCGGTAATGAGAGAGGCCAGCTCCGGGTCGGCAAGCAGCTTCTCGCCAGGGATCAGGATGCGGTAAGCGACATCTCCAGTATCCCGGGGTATATCAGGCTGGCCGGTGAGAAGAGGGCGAGCAATTGACTTGATGCCGTCGGCGCCGAGGATAAGGTCCGCAGTAAACACTTCTCCGTCTTGAGTCTTTGCACTGGGTCCTTCAAAGTCGTACTCAATCACACGTTTCTTGTTGAAAATCTTGACGCCCGCCCGATGAGCCGCGTCAAGAAGTCCAGCGTGCAAGTCGGCGCGGTGAACGAGATAATAAGGCGCGCCGTGAGTCTCAACAATATTGTCGAAAGGAACCTTGACGATAGTATCGCCGTCTTCCCAGCGAATAAAGTGATACTTGTTAGACGTCGACTTCTTCATATTCTCCATATCAACGCCCCATCGAATGAGAAGACGACTAGAGTTTGGTGGCACTCGAATTCCGGCACCGGCCTGGCTTGCATTAGTTTGCGCCTCGGAGATGCAGGGTTTAAGAGACAAGTACCTCGGCGAATTCGGGCGCAGAGTCGATAATGGTGACCGTGTGACCATCTGTTTGGAGGGCAAGGCCTGCAGCAAGGCCGCCAAGACCGGCTCCGACAATGAGCACGTTGAGGGATCGAGTGGCGGTAGGCATGGTGATGGGTTTTACAGTGAGACTTGTAGAGTATTGATGGCGGGATTAACCTTCGAGTTGTCAAGGTTAGTTATATAATCAATCAGCCTGAAAACTGATGATGCTATTGCAGCCTGTAAGATCCAATCGCCTCCTCAGTTTCGACATGTAAGTTATTCGCCGCGCCGTCGGATACATGCAACCGTTGGAAGCTGTCTTCCGTGTTCACGGGACTTGCCAACACTCACTGGACCCGGATCCATGACTCCTGTAACTAACCACCCCTGCTCCCCAGGAAATCTCCGCAACCGGTTGTCATACCCCAGATTCGCCCCCCTCACATCTACCGTACCCCGGACCCTCGGCGCTGGACCCTCCTGGTTACAAAACAATGCGGCCTCCTTCGTGACAATCTCGCGTCTGGACACGATTCAGACCTACCCACTTTACCACTGAATCTTGTCTTCAATCTTACTTCGCGCCGGCCAGCAATCGCACAATGGCAGACCAACCGTCTTCACCGACGGTCCGACCCTCCTCTCAGGAGAAGCAAGGCTTTGACCACCTAGAGAAAACAGAGCGAGGATCATATCGCGAGGAAGAGTCTGATCCAGCAGAAGTGGCGAAGATCGTCCGCAAGATTGATCTGCGCATTCTCCCACTACTCATTCTGCTCTACACTTTAACTTTTCTTGACCGTGTCAATATCGGCAATGCTAGACTGTGGAACATGGAGCGCGACCTCAACATGAAGGGGAACGAGTACAATCTCGTGGTCATGAGTAAGTCTACTATCAACTTCAAGAACCACGAAGCTAACTTTTCAGTCTTTTATATCCCGTACATCTTACTCGAGATCCCCTCCAACATGATCCTCACTCGCGTCGAGCCGCGCTACTACATTTCATTCCTCGTGATGGGATGGGGCTGTATGTACCAACCCCAACTCCTGTCCTGCGCTGCTCAGCTAACGTGTCCAGTTTCTGTGGCCTTTGCTGGCTTTTGCAAGTCTTTCGGAGGACTTATGACAGCACGCCTCTTCGTCGGCATCTTTGAAGCGGGCATGTTCCCTGGCTGCCTGTTCCTCATCGGCGCTTGGTACCGGCGACACCAGTTGTTGACCCGCATGGCATGGTTTATGGTCTCCAATGACATTGCAGGTACCATCTCTGGTCTTCTCGGAGCCGGCCTCGGCTCTCTGGATGGAACCGGTGGCTACTCCGGCTGGTCATGGATCTTTTTCATTGAAGGAGCTATGACCTGCGCCGCAGGTGTGCTAGCATTCTTCTTCCTCCAGCCATTCCCTCACAAAGCAACGTTTCTCGAACCCGAAGAAAAGGCCTGGCTGCTTCGAAGCTTAGAAGCAGACTCGCAACAGAACAATACCAAGCATGAAAAGATGACAGCCAAAGGTGCTCTTCACGCTCTCAAGGACTGGAAGGTTCTCACCAGCGGAGTCCTGTACCTCGCCGTCTGCGTCACGGCCTACTCCATCAGTGTTTTTACGCCCACTATCCTCGAGACTTTTGGCTGGAGCAGTCTCAAGTCCAACTTGCTATCGGCACCCATGCGCATTGCCTCGGGCATCGTCTCTGTTCTCGTTGGTATGGCTTCAGACAAGGTCAAGCGGCGAGGTCCGTTCTGCCTGTTTGGATACCTGTTCAGCATCATGGGTCTGCTCCTTGTAATGCTTCTTCATAATGGAAACCTGCGGTACATGGGACTCTACTTCTCAGCTATTGGTATCTACATCTGCCAGCCTTTGGTCGTTGCCTGGTGGTAAGTTGCACTCTCCCTACCGTTCTTTGCTCTGCTAACAATGCCAGCGTGAACCAAGTCGTAGGTAATGTCAAGCGGGGAACTGTCACAGCTTTCTCCGTCAGCTGCGGTCAAATTGGCGGTATCATCTCAGCATTGGTGTTCCCCAAGAAGGATGGGCCATACTATGTCCCCGGTATCTCAGTCTGCATCGCGTTCCAGGTCATCGGCATTATCGCCGCAGTGAATATGTGGATCTGTTGTAGATGGGAGAACAAGCAACGCGACATGGGTAAGAGAGATCACCTTCGGGAGTTGCCCGAGGACGAGATCAACAATCTTGGAGAGAAGCACCCGGATTTCCGGTATACTACTTGAGCGGTTGACTCGCTCAACTATTTAGCCAAAGCGAATCTGTATGTAACCTGATGGCCACCAGGGTTGAGTGCCAGTATTTGCCCATAATCCTAATTCAGCCTTGAATCAAGAGAAATACCTGGTTAACTTTGACACTATATTATGGCCCATTACGTGTCCTGGAATTAGTAACTACCATACCAAATCTACAACCCCATCCTATTCTGCTGTCCATACCCTCCCATGATCATCTCCATATCCGACCACTCAGGCATGCTCATATCACCACCTGGTATAAACTGTGGCATAGACCCGTCGATCGGGCCAAAACCAGGGAAGGGCAAAAAGTCCAACAATCCTTCCATCGATCCAAACGGCATCCCTTGGCCCAAGTCAGGTTGAGGCTGGTCCATCGTCCCGAGAGCGTGATACGTCACACCATTCATGTTCGTCCCTTGAGGCGGCATGTTGGCCAAGCTGGGTGGATCGTCGGGGTTGTTGGCGCACTCGGAAAAGGTATCGACAACCTGAGCAAGTCGTTTCATCGATCCAGACTTGTCGGTATGGTTGATTACATCCCGTAACGTCGATACGAGCTTCCGGACTTTGGTCTGCAAAGCTGCTTCCTCCGGAGAGTCTTCTGTATTCTCGCCAGGACGTAGTCGGAGCAGTCGAAGAATCAGGATCATGCCAGAACAGTAAGCGTAAAAGATGTCCAGGCCGGACAGGCCGTTGATGACGTCAAAGTGATCAAGAAGAATAATAAGATGGCTCAACTGGCATGCGTGCTTTACACAGACAGCGGCGTGTGGGGGTATCGATGGTTTGGGTGTTCCAACATCCGATTTACGCGTCAATGCAACGTCGCGTAGGAGGATCGGACGCGTTGCAACGATGGCGATGTAGTGAAACTGAATGTGAAGAAGGAGAACAGCGCGAAGCTGAGCACGCGTCTTCCATGCCAAGGATGTTTTGAGCTCCTCCACATCCATGGCATTGGTATCATCTGCTGAGATAGAGCCTGGTCCAGGACACTTGACCCAGGGTACTTCAAACCCGGGTGCTTGGGCAATGTTGGTCTTCCAGGTTTCTAAAGATCTCATGATCTCATCGACTGTCGGAGCTGAGGAGCCACGGCCAGTACCGAGATGAAGCAGACGCGTTCTGGCCAGGATGCCCTGAAGCTTGAGCGACCACGAGACGAGCTTGGCGTCGGTGCCGATGCCACCATCCACGAAGCCTTCTCTCGGAGGAACAATCTCGACATCAAGCTCTTGTAAACCACTTGGTCTGCCGAGACTGGAGGCCAGGAATTGTTCGAAAGAGTAGAGCGTGCAAAAGACCCATTTGCGAATCTCCCTCTCGAGCGGTCGGAACGAGGAGCTCATGTCGGATCGATGCAGACCAAGGGCAAACGAGATGCGAGTTGCTGTACCAGTCAGGTTCCAAGCAGCATTCCGCTCGTTGTTATTATGCAGGAACAGCGCCAGCAGCACCAACACTCGCACGTTTGTCAGGGAACACTTGGAGATGAACTGGGGTAGCAAAGCTCTGGCAACAGTGACAGACTTGCGTCGGAGGGCTCCATGATCGATATTGGGAATGGTTCGGTCTGCGATGGAGCCAAAAACAATGATCATATGGAGACAACCGATCCAACCCCAATCAGGGAGTGGACGTCGCGCTGGTGGAAGCTGAGAACGTCGCCGGGCCTGGACAATGTACAGCTCATACTCGTCTTCAAACGTGGCCCGGTGAAAGAGAGGGAAGTCGTCGTGGACATTTTTGAAGTAGGAGTGGATCAACTGCTCTAGAACCTCGTTTGGCGGGAATTGTCGTAGGATCTCGTCCATGTCTGCGGTCGGAAGACGCGTAAAGTCGCGCGCGATCGCAGACGTGATTGAGCCAGGCGACGGTCCATCTTGAGGAGCAGATTCCGTGGCCTCTGGCTGAGCTGTGCTCTCCTCCTCTTGATCATCGGCTTCCAGAGCCTGGGTGGTGTTGTCTTGTGTAAACTTGGCCACCCCTTCGCGACCGGGCGACTCGTGGGGGCTATGGTTGGAGTCGACGAGTTTGCGAAGCTGGTTCCAGAAGTTGAGAGTTCCTGAAGGTCCGATATAATGCTCATGGCCAGAATTATCCTTTACCAGCGACGCCTGAGGCTCTTCACTCTGCGACTTGGCGCCGGTCGGAGAAGCATCTGCCGCAGTTTGCGTGTCGACAGTGGAAGCATCGGCGCCAGAAGATGACGCGGGCTGGGCAGGTGTCTGGACTAGATCTTCAATCCTAACAGCCGTCCTATTGGTATCAGACAGATTGGGCATGTTATATCCCATCCGCTGCCCCAGTTGCGCAAGATCGTTAACGGTGTCAAGGGACTCATTTGGAAATGCGCCCTTGACAATGGCCTCGAGACAGCGATATCTAACACCACGTCAGTCAATAGACGCGACATATCGAACGAGTCAGGGCAACAGACCGGTCGCTTAGATCGTCCAAGCTGCCGTAGAACCTTGTCTTTCGCGGAGCCGTGTACGAGCAGGTGACATTGTGCTCGAGGCAGGCTACACAGCCTGTGCCGGATGGAGACCGCACGCACTTGCAACGGCGCTGCAGCCAGTCAGTCCCGAGTCTCCAACAGACGCCAGGGTCCTCCGTGGGGGCCCGCACCTTTCGGCAGCGATCGCAGCTCTGGGCGTTCCGCTTGCGGAATTCATCCGGGATACGTCGCATTCGACGCTTCGCGGCAGCCGACGACTCGGACGTAGCCTCCATTGGGAACGCACGATGGTTTGAAGGGGGCGAGGAATCATCGAATCGATGTCTCCATCCGAACGGGAGTGTCGCTGTTGTAGACGGCGGCGGCGTATGGCTGGGGAATGTGATGATGGTGGAGAACGGGCGAGTCGCAGCCAGGGAGGGGAAGAGGCGCGTCGGAAGCATGGTTCCGGACCTCTGCCGAGATTGTATCGGGATGGATGCGGGGAAGTTGAGCCGCTGATGATGCGATCGAGGGAGAGGACGCTAGCGACTGATAACTCTAACCCTTCACCATGTTATTCCGTCGCGTCATCGGCAAAAACCTCCCCAGACCCGATTACCCTAGACCATATCGCCACGTCACAATCAGCTTCAGAATGGCCAGCACGTTGACTCTGCCTGACTCCAGGACCCTGAACTACGCGTTGGACGCGTCGCCAAAGGACGGACCTGTGGTTATCCTGTCAAATTCTCTCTGCGCGCCTCTTGGGGTGTGGGATCACGTCGTCAAGGCCCTCAACACCAATGGCTTTCGCACCCTGCGATATGACCAGCCTGGCCATGGAGGCTCATCAGCTCCTAAGGCACTCGACACCACGTTTGATTCGTTGGCGGACGATGTCAGTCACCTGCTGAAATCGCTGGAAATCGGCAAAGTCCACTCATGGATTGGCGTGTCAATGGGGGCCGCAGCAGGCGTCTATTTCACCACCAAATACCCCAACACAGTCAGCAAGCTTGCCGTCTGCGATACCATCTCTTCATCTCCTGTGAACGCCGGCGTGGAGGATTTGTTTGGTCCTCGAGTTGCTGCCGCTCGAGAGGCTGGTAATTTGGAGGCGACAATCCAGGGCACCTTGGAGCGCTGGTTCGGCAAAGACTGGCTGGAGCAGAACCCAGAGGAGACCCAGAGGGTGCGGGATATCATGCGTGGAACGACACTAGATGGCTTCGAGACAATTTGCAATGCGCTCAGAAGCGAGACTTTTGATCTGCGACCGCGATTTGGCAAGGTTGGCGCGTCAGTTGACGACGCCATCTTGCTCGTTGGTGAGAAGGATGCAAACCTTCCCCAAGCGATGGAGGATATGAGGGGAAAGATTCAAGAGGGATTCAAGGCTGCAGGGAAGGACAACAAGATTGAACTGGTCGTTATCAAGAATGCTGGACACGTATGTTTTGTTGATGGGCTACAGCAGTTTACGGATACCATTCTGGGGTGGTTGAAGGGTTAAGCAAAATCTGGCTAGGCAGATTAATGACATATTATTACCGACGACAGAATAGAAACCCAACCCAGCTTGGCATATTTCGCCCACAGCATGCAGAGTATCCTGTGTACAACTACTCGCTTAGCTTGGACACCGGCGTCGAGACCGAGACCTGAGTGACTGGAGAATCTTCCGACGAAATCTTATAATCTTGACAAAGTTAGCAAGAAACAGGGGTCAGCATCAGCTACTCTCACCTTTAAACTTCCAGGCCGGCAGATTCTTCTCAAAGAGAATGTCGGTTTCCTCAAGGCTGCGGCCCTTGAACTCTGGGATATAGAATATGACAAAGATGACCGACAGCGCGCACATGGACCCATAGATCAGCCCAACCTTGGCACCAAGGGCTGCGTATGGCGCATTTAGAAGATAAGGTAGTGTAAAAGAGACGACAAAGGTATCCAGCACACTAATGGCCGTCGCAAGCTGTACCGTCTTCTCCCGAACCGATCCATGGGGCGCCTCAGCGCAAACGGTGTAGGACAAAGGAGCCCACGAGTAGGCAAACGCAGAGCCAAACAGAATGGTACACGCAACGATAGCGTTCTTATCGGCGCTGGTGAGGGTTGCTTTTGTGCCGATGCCACCGAGAGTGAAGATGAAGACACCCATAAGTGTACCGCCGATAATCAGCAGCGGCCTTCTTCCCCACGCGTCAGCAGTTACAAAGACAATGAACAATGTTGCTAGGCCAGCGAGGCTCCCAGCCAGACTCATGAGGAATGGATCTGAGACTCCGATCTGAGAGTAGAAGACGGTGCCGTACTGGGAGACAAAGGCCTGACCAGTGAGTTGTTGGAAGGACATTGCTCCAACAGCGATGAGTGTTCGACGCTAGAAGGAGGTTTAGTAGCTTTACCTAAGAAAATATCAGGTCCAACTCACGAGGTTTGTCCCCTTAAAGACATATTTCCACGGCAGCTTGTCCGAGTTGGAATCCATCTTGGCCAATGTCTCCACCTCGGAGCGAAGCTCTTCCTCCGTTCGCACACCGCTATTGAGCTTGCGCATACTATCCATTGCATCCTCCTTCCGGTGAACAGACAACAGCCAGCGAGGAGACTCGGGAACCACTGGTAGGCCGACAACGATGATGATGGGGAGGACGAGCTGGACGCCTGTCGTCACCAGCCACTGAGCATCCCCCTTGAGCTGCTTCTGAGCGAAATAATTGCCCAGAGATCCCATGACGCTGCCTAGATTGATGAAGAACTGGAGGGCGGATCCGAATAACCCTCTCCACTCGCGAGGCGTGCACTCAGCCATGTACGCAGGAACAACATTGATGGTGATTCCAATGGAACCAAAGTTGATGACGCGGCCGATGAGGAACTGGGCTGCGCTGTGAGCCGTCTCTTGCAGAAGACATCCTACCAAGGAGACGCACGCGAGCAGGAACATGGTCCACTTGCGGCCGAACCGCTCTGAGAAGGGCCCAGCAACAAGTGTGCCGATGAGCTTTCCCAGAAAGGGGAGCGAGGTCATGAGAGAGCGCATCTTGGGTGTGAACGTGTAGAGGCTTGTCTCTTGGTCAAAGGTGCCGAAGCGCTTAAGGAATGCTGGGTAGGTGTGAGAATGTCGTCCAGGATGAAGGGGGAGGAAGAGAGTTACGCTGCATTACTTGAGTACCACCAAACACACTTGTATCGTACCCAAAGGTAAAGGAGGAAATTGAGACAAGGAAGCCTGATGTTGTTAGTTGGAGGCCAGAGTTGGACTACAAGATGGCCAAGCACATACCGATCACGACAAGTCTCCACGTCAACAGCTGAAGGCGCGGCCTTCCGCCAACGGTTACGTCAGGCGAGGGTGCCATACTGAATGACTTGAGTGAGTCCGCTAAAGATGGGGTGTTGAACAGCTGGTTAAGTCGGGCATGCTAACATCGAGCGAGAGGAGACTATTTATCAACCTGGATGTGAATAGTTCAGCAGCGACCATGTAAGCCTGACGTGTGACCAGGCGGCCATTGCGTGCTCTTAGCTCGACTCAAAAGTTCTAGGTACCCTTGGACCAACCCGCAACTAATTGTTTGAACCTGACGGGACGGATATCCATGGTCTTGAAGAGCCATGAGGCTGAATAGAGAAGCCCTTACACCCGTAACCAAGCCAAGAGGCACGGAACTGAATGGGCCCCATAAAGCCACTCCTTCGGGGAGATCTACCCCAGATTTACCAATCCTCAGCACGGGTATCGAAGAGTAAGCCCTGCTCATTTCAGCGGAGATCCAGAGTTGAATCTAGGTCTGGTGGTACCGGGAGCGGGAAGGGTTGATCAATGCGATGAGCTACCAGGTCAATGCGTCACTAGCGTGAGCGAGAGCCGGACCCCTTTATCGGCATTCGCTCTCCCCGCAGCAAGAAGCGGATGTGTGTCGAGAGAGCGTGTGTAGGTAGCTATAGCATTTTAACTGCAGCGTCATATACCATACAGAGTCAATTCTTAAACACGAAGCCCCCGAAGCGAACAAGAATGCGTCTAAGGAGCAAGGGCTTTTCAGAGACACGAGTTTGTTCCTTTGTCGTATTTTGCTCTGGAGCGAAAGCCGCCAGGGGAGAGCGAGAGCCGGTGCGAATTCCGAAGCCATCCAAATGCAACCTGCGAGCTCCGATGCCACGAGACTTGGTGCGATATCTCCTTATTCTATAGCAAGCCTAGATTTAAAATAAATTATGAGGAAATTTTAGGGTATATTAGACGAGGCTTTAAATAATATTATAACAACCTTTCCATAAACTTAGCCTAGAATAGTAGTTGCGTTTAGCTCATGACTGCGAACTGAGCTGGCCCCCTCCTCCTTCTACGATGAAGAGGCCCTGTAGGACTGCTCATCTGTACTTGATAGACACGCGTCTGACCCAGCCAGGACGTTGATCTCTGATTCTATTTGGATGTCCCTACCTAGAAATATCTATCCTAAAATCACTATTGCGGGCGCCTTTTCCCTGTTCCCTTCCCACCAGCTGGCTAAAGCCTCTCCGCAGCCAAGCCGGTACGACACATCTCCTTTTCGTTCTACCCAGAGCACGAAATAGCAATCGCGTGCGTCCATGCCGGGTATCCTCAACTTGCCTGAGACAAAGTTAGCTTTCTCGATTCTGTCGATCTCATGATTGGTTGTAGAACCTGTCCTGCTTCCATCCTCCCCGTCAGCCCCTTTCACAACGTCGTTGCCAAGCCACGTAGACCATCCTTTCGCAAACGCTACAAGCTCCAAAGTGGTGGGTCTAGTTTTCTCATCAAAGAAGTCGTCGACGTCTTTTGAGTCGTGCAGAGTCAGTGACAAGATCGCGTTTTTATCGTCATCCTCCACACAGATCCGGCGCTCGTAGTCTTGGACCTTGGAAACCGCCGTGTTTAATGTCACGGCAACGGACGCTCGACTGGTCTCGCAATACAAATATTGCGATTGCTCACTGAGAGTAGGCGTCTCTGACCAATTCAGCACTGGTACTGGGTACTTGAACTTCTGTTGGGGGCTCAAATTGTGAGAAAAGACGTCGTTCAGTTCGGTATCTGGAGGTTTGAAATCATGGGGGTACTCTTGTCGATCGTACTGATGTTGTGTCCATCCAGACGGTAGCTGTCCTGGACGCGAGCATTTGGAACCCCTCGTTTTGTAGGAATGCCATCCCGACCTAACCTTCCTTCTATTGGTTGAACACGGAGATTCCATGGTGAACCACTCAGTGACAGGCTCCCTAAAGCCCACCTTTTGTTCGTGGTAGTGCCATGGCTCTACCAGTTGAAACTCAGCATCATAGGGAAAATTGACATCGCCCTGCCAGCCCAGCCACGACCAGCTTGGGAGTCCGTCTTGTAGCTTGGCTGGATCCGACGCGCGTCTTCTCTCAACATTGGCGTATAGGCTCGACCAGGCTAGGGAAATCTCAAAGAAAAACTCGGACAGCCCAAACAAGAGGCCACCCGGGTGGACTCTATGAAGCATGGCCTGAATGCCCGCAAACGCTCTTGGGGCGTCTTCTTGCATGGTGAGAGCTTTGGTGTTGAAATTTGAAGCCATCGACACGAAGTCCCAGATGCTCGGGGACGGATCCAGCGCAGACTCTTTGCCCCGGGAGAGAAGGGCCCACCGACTGTCAGCCTCCGGGTTCACCTTTAAGCTCTCTTGCCACTGCGCACACTGGCATTGCCACATGAGAGGGCCATGGTTAAAGACCAGGCGTCGGCGGGAGAAGAGCCACTCCTGAAAGGTCCAGCCACGTTGGTGATATGAATATTTAGTACCTGCCGTAGGGTCTTGAGACAATGGCTTGGCAATCAACTTGTCGCCATCTACTAGATCGTATACGCGCATTTCAAGATCCCTGGCAGGCGAAAGACCCTTGAGTCCACGAAGTCCGAATTCAGCACCGCATCCAGTGGCTGCCATGATGCAGAATGTCGAGTTTGCGTAGATCAGCTGCATCTGGTTAAGGTTTCGACTCAAGCTTGCCGGGTCGTCTTGTATAATGCAGAGGGCGTCAACCCAAAGGTATCGCTCGCCAAGAGACCTGACAAGGTCTATCGTGTTACGGATAGTCTCTGGGAGTTGCGATGCGAAGTGCGGAGACTTGAGAGAACCAGGCTGTTGCAACTCGTGAAGGGTAGCCTTTGTATTCTTGAGATTGCGGCCGAGTCCCCAAGTATATGATAAGGCGACATATCCTTCTCCAATTCCCGGAGGAGCCACGATGCAGTCCTGAACCACATCGATGAACCATTCAGGGCTGGCGGCACTGACACCTTTTAGCCAAGGAGGTTCGTGGCATTGCATTTGATGTTTGTTCCTGCAGGTGGCCATCCAACCATGAATGACCTCGAGGTCGACCCAGTTTCGGTCAGGCAGCATGGCTTGTCCGGGGTGGTCTGGGTAAGTGTTTCGCGAGACAAGGTCCATCGAAGTCGTTGAGACATTGTCAAAGACAATATCGTCTTCTGGAGTCAAATGCGCTAGTCCCAAGCGAAGGCCGGTTTGATTCTCATCTTTTTTGATCGCCAAGAGCTCATCTGGAAAGTCTGATATGGGTTGGTCGAAGTTGGCGGCACGGCGAAGGGACTCGGCATGAGGGCAATTGCTGGCCAAGACGGTCGACACCTGTCCGAGAATATCTGCATCCCATTCATTAAAGCCGGCCGAGTAGATATCAATGATTGTCTCGCAGACGTCACATGTCATTGTGAAGTGAGATTAGTTTGAGTCGTGCTCATGTCTTCTCAGTTATCGAGTTG
The DNA here is from genome assembly GCA_013623625.1 of Fusarium setosum. Classification (NCBI taxonomy): domain Eukaryota; kingdom Fungi; phylum Ascomycota; class Sordariomycetes; order Hypocreales; family Nectriaceae; genus Fusarium; species Fusarium setosum. The sequence continues at coordinate 320 of JABFFE010000793.1, read as the reverse complement.
TCTTCGTACCCTTAAGCCATTGCATTAGGCACGTTGAACTTGAGGGCATTCTGCTATTCTGACACTCCACCAGTCTTCCCCACCTAATCGCCCTCAATCACGTGCCCCGACCGGATGCACCCAGATGCTGCATATTACAAGATAAGCGGAGATTCTATTGCTGTGTTGCCGTGGCATCAAGGCCAGAAGTCTATTCCTAATAAATAAATTCGCTGGTTAACATTCTATCCCATATCCACGCTAATGCCATTCTGTGCTATATTCCAATTAGTGTCCTAACGAAAACTTCTCCCTTCACTCTTAAGCTATGTCTATTAAGG
>JABFFE010000792.1:0-25733 GCA_013623625.1 Fusarium setosum | reverse complement strand
CGCATTTCGCAAACCACACCGTCGTCTAGAGTTTTGTTTATCGACCTCCGCTCGCTCCATGTCCACACCGATGAACACACTCTTGCTGCCATCTCTTCGCGTCGGCTTCACTCAGGAGATGCTGTTCATGTCCCGCCAACACTAGGCTAGACATCTCAATGCAACCATCTGCGCGAACGAATTTCTCCCTCGCATCCAGACCGCAGGGCCACAAAGCGACAGGAAGCGCACCGCCTTCCCTTCAGCCCTGGCGCAATACCTCCACTGCCGTCCTTCCAACTCCCGCGATGCCACCGAGCCTCAAAGATAAAGGCGGCCGTCTTCTAGCCTTTGCCAACGCCGGCCCAAAGACGAACGGTTCGCAGTCTCAGGTGGAAGGAAAGCCCTCAATTGAAGAACGATCGCAATCCGTCGCCCCGGCTGCGATACGGCGACCCGTGGGGGATCCCCGACAAGTGCCTAACGTTCCTGGGAGGAACTCAGCACCTCCACGCGAGAACCACCCTCTAAGCCAACCGCCACCACGATCACCACAACTTTCGATATCGTCTTCCCTTAATGGCGGGATTCGAACAAACTCGGGCGATCGACGGCCGGACCTCTTTTCTGGTTCTCAATTGGGGGATAATTTCATGGAGTCTGGAATTACAACCCCCCAGAATGAGCCGTCTGACCCCGTCAAATTGGGGCCAGAATTGACCCAAGAGCTTAGGAAGCATCTCCCGCCACGGCAACTACCGGATCGCAATCACTTTCAGCGGGCTGTGCAGGCAACCGACGCGTTTTCAACGAGAAATGACTTCCGCATGGATGTACCCGGCCGACCTCCACGACACAATGTTGAACACATCGGGGATGGATTCCAGGATACTGGTCTCATGAATCGTGGGAAAGTTAATAGCCATGAGAATGAACGGCCGCGCCCAGAGTCGCCAGCGAGACGTGACTCTAAACTCCCCATGCGCGAAGTCCGGATTCGGAAGTCTCATACTGGAAGATCAGAAGCATACGATGTTGTAGATCAAGTGAGAAGCCCGTCTCCCGCCATACGCGGAATACAATGGCAGACCCATCATCGAAAGGAGGATTCACGACGGCCTGCAGGCCAACACTTGGACGATGAAGATGCCGAGTCCCTTAATCAAGATGAACATATGACACCCAGGCCCAAGAAGGTCAGGCCAGTTGTCCAAAACGTCCTTTTGGAGAGCTCAATGCCGGCCACTACGATCTCAACTACAAATTATCGCGACAAGAAGCGGCGCCGTCCAAGTCCCGAGTATGATGATGGAGCTCTCAGAAAGATGTCGTTTGCCGCTTTACGGCAGCAGCCCTTTGACTTTGATCCGTCCAAGGAGGAACAGAAGGGTGTTGGCGTCAATGCTGATAACCTAGCCGCCAAGCTTGACCAGTTCCGCCATCTCGGTGAGAAGGAACAGAGTGAACTGTTTTCGAACATGTCTATCGATGATTGGGAGTCGTCTGGTGAATGGTTTGTCAACGAGTTTACCGGTTTCATGCAGCGCCTAGCAGAGGCGAGGAGACATAAACGCAGAATCATCCAGGAGTTTGAGCAGGAAGCGGCCGACCGTGAAGAAGCTGTCCGTCTCAAGACTGAAGCCATCGACCGAAAGCTGTGTAAGATGAAGCAGGATGGTCAGCGAGTTGTAGAAGACAGGAGCGTATAGAAGCTGGCGCCGAAGGAAGTTTAGACCATCTGTGGGAGATGAGTTATTACGACCGATATGACTGCATCATGCCGGAGTTGAGGATTGCTTTTGCTGGGCATCGGGAGCGTGAGATTTCCGAGGGGCGTTCGGGGACACCTAGAGCAATATTAAGCGTCACTTACAGTAAGGTGTTTTTGCTTGTCTCCTTTTAAAGATAACTGCTACGATGGTCACATGTTGTTGCGGGATAGCTTTGCTGAGAAGGTTCAGTACCACGGGAGGTTAATTAGTGTCTGGTCGGTAAGGTATTTGATGGCAAGTCTTCGCTTTCTTAGAGTCGGCGAACTTGTTTTACTTTCCTGTCTCGGCCCACCACCATTCTCAACTGACGGCCGGGTCGATTAGGGAAGACGCCTTTTCTCATGCTATCAGTGTAGAGCTCATAAGCGGGATAGTAGCCGTCGACAAACTTGACGACCTCGACCGAGGTCATGCCCGCTTCGGGATCACCTCGCTCTTCACGCAGGTGATCCTCCTGCTCAAGTCGCCAGCCGTACACGTAACCAAGGTCCTCTGCGTCGATCTGGATGAAGGCGTCGAATAGGTCGGTAAGAGTGTTGTACTCGGCAAGCTTATCGTTGATAAAGAGGAGGTCCTCGAGCTTATGCTGCTTGAGAGTCCGGTTGGTCATGTTCAACCTCGCCTCGACGCCCTCGCGGGAGAGAGGACGGAAGCCGACGCACCATCCTTCCAGGATGATGGCTTGGATCTTGGGCTGGCCGGGTTGGTTGACTGGCTGCCATTCGGACTCTGGAAGACGATCACCCTTGCCGCCCGAGATGGCCTTGTCGTATTTTGGCAATTTTGTGGGCTCTCCTTTTAGCAGGGCATCAAAGAAGGCCTTTGCGAGAGGCAGGTCATGGGTTCCTAGTCCAACCGTCAGAGCTGTTCTTGTTATACACTGACCAGGGGCAATGGAGGAGTTATATATAGCCTTTTTGCAGCTTATACAAGACTCGAGATTTTTCATACCAGGTTCCCCACGATGTTGCACGAGGGCATTGTCCGGGTGAGACTCGGCCAGGGCAACCTGATCCTTGCGGGTGAGGTAAAACTCGTCTATGCTGCAGACGAGGGTCGGGACGCTTTGGGCCTCGAGGGCGACGCACAGGGCCTTGACGAGGGTGGACTTGCCGGCGCCCTGTATGCCATTGAGGCCTATGACGAAGGGGCGGTCGGGTGCCTCGTCGCGGTGGAGCTTGAGCTGGGAGAGGATGAAGGGGAGGCAGATGGGAGTCTTGTCGTCGACAAAGTGGGGAGCCATGATGGAGAGGGAAAGCAATAACTACTAATTAAATAAGATACCTAGGTAGTTGGGGGGTTTCGGCAGCGGCAGCGGCAGCAACGGCGTCGGTGCCATGGGACGGGATGTTTCGAGTGCAGTGCTGTGCTGTGCTTTCACAAAATCAACCAAGGCTTTCCCCCTCGGTCATTTTTCATTTTCAGCCGAACGGGCACACACACACACACGAGCAGGACTGGACAATGGCCCGGCCGCATTCAGGCTGTGGCCCGATTTGGTTTTTTGCGGGGAGGAAGAATTGTGGGGTACTGCTGGGAACTCCGTAGCCGGCGCCGGGAAGAGACATCGGCAACGGGGGAGAGAGACGGAGCATTGAATTGGAACACGCATCGGTAGACATACTACGTGAGCTATGAGTTATGCATACAGTTTGAGCCCTTATAGAAATTAACATCATCTATCAATTAAATCAGATGAACAAAACTCGCAAACGGTAGTGTTGCATTGCAGCCCGCCGCTTTCTATGGCCATCACCGGCGCTATACAAGTCCAGAATGGTCAAGCTGACTCGCATTTCTATTCTAAACTTGAAATCTTCCATCAGCCTCATAGAGGCATGTGACATGAGCCATCTCCCTCCACATGACCTCATGTCTTCAATTCTGCTTCACGTTTGCATGTGAAGCTGACCCCAACCCAAACACGGCTTAGCGCATCCCCGCAAGAAAGCCCCTCGGTACCCCATAGAAGCCGAGGCTTCCCCTTCACAAGGGCCCCAGCTCTTGTCTCGTCCGCTCGGTGCAGTTGCCGGACTCAGCTTGTTAAGAGCTGCACTTGCGCTCCTCCCCCAAAAAAGCCGTCGACGTATATTTCTTCATCCTCTCTACCCTCTCTCTCTCTCTCCAAATCTTTGTGTCCTTGTCTTGAGCGTGTCCCTTTTTTTCCTCCATTATACCCCCTCCTCCCAGAAACACATACTCACAAAACACGCCATGGCGGAACAGCTGAGATATGACGGCCAAGTTGTTGTCGTCACCGGCGCTGGCGGCGGTCTTGGTAAGGCCTATGCCACCTTTTTCGGCTCCCGCGGCGCCAGCGTCGTTGTCAACGACCTCGGCGTGTCTTCCAAGGGTGAGGGAAAGTCAGCAAAGGTCGGTTATAACCCAATCATGTTGATCTTCCGCGTCGGGCTAACATTGCATGTCGCGACAGGCCGCCGATGTTGTCGTCAACGAGATCAAGGCCGCGGGCGGCAAGGCCGTTGCCAACTACGACTCGGTCGAGAACGGCGAGCGCATCATCGAGACCGCCATCAGTGCCTTTGGTCGAATCGATATCCTCATCAACAATGCCGGCATCCTGCGAGACATTAGCTTCAAGAACATCAAGGACGAGGACTGGGACTTGATCATGAAGGTCCATGTCAAGGGCTCGTACAAGTGCGCCCGCGCCGCTTGGCCCTACTTCCGCAAGCAAAAGTACGGCCGCGTGATCAACACCGCGTCGGCCGCTGGCCTCTTTGGCAACTTTGGCCAGACCAACTACTCGGCTGCCAAGCTGGCCATGGTGGGCTTCACCGAGACGCTCGCTAAGGAGGGTGCCAAGTATAACATTCTGTGCAACGTCATTGCACCCGTCGGTATGTCGGCCGTTGGGCTGGAGAACTGCCAGATGCTGACCTCGGATAGCTGCTAGCCGAATGACCGAGACCATCATGCCTCCCGACGTCCTCGCCAACCTCAAGCCCGAGTGGGTCGTGCCACTAGTCGCCGTCTTGGTCCACAAGAACAACACTGACGAGACTGGCGGTATCTTTGAGGTTGGCGGCGGCCACGTGGCCAAGCTCCGATGGGAGCGATCAAACGGTCTGCTCCTCAAGGCTGACGACTCATACACCCCCGGAGCCATTATTAAGAACTGGAGCAAGGTCGTCGACTTTTCCAACCCTCAGTACCCAACCGGTCCCAATGACTTCCTCACCTTGCTCGAGGACTCCATGAAGATGGGACCGACTGAACAGGGCGAGAACCTCGATTTTACCGGCCGAGTCGCCCTTGTGACGGGCGGCGGTGCTGGTATCGGCCGTGCCTACGCTCTGGCCTTTGCCAAGCATGGTGCATCCGTCGTGGTCAACGATCTTGCGAACCCCGATACCGTGGTCGAGGAGATCAAGAAGCTCGGTGGCAAGGCGGTCGGTGTCAAGGCCTCGGCTGAGGATGGCGAGAAGGTTGTCCAGGCGGCTATCGATGCCTTTGGCCGTGTCGATATCGTCATCAACAACGCCGGTATCCTCCGAGACAAGGCCTTTACCAACATGAACGACGACCTTTGGGACCCTGTACTGAACGTGCATCTCCGAGGCACCTACAAGGTTACCAAGGCTGCTTGGCCCTACTTCCTCAAGCAAAAGTACGGCCGTGTGCTGAACACCACCTCGACCAGTGGCATTTACGGCAACTTTGGCCAGGCCAACTATGCTGCGGCGGTAAGCTTTCTATATCCTGGACTTTTGAATTCCCACTGACAACGATAGAAATGTGGTATCCTTGGATTCTCGCGGGCTCTCGCGCTTGAGGGTTACAAGTATGGCATCTACGTCAACACTATTGCACCCAACGCTGGTACGGCTATGACCGCTACCATCATGCCAGAGGAGATGGTCCAGGCCTTCAAGCCCGACTATATCGCTCCTCTGGTCCTCGCTCTCTGCAGCGACAAGTGCCCTGACCCAACCGGCGGTCTGTACGAGGTCGGCAGCGGCTGGTGTGGTCAGACTCGATGGCAGCGAACTGGCGGCCATGGCTTTCCTGTTGATGTTCCTCTCGTGCCTGAGGAGGTTTCCAAGCACTGGAAGGACATTGTTACCTTTGACAGCCGATCAGACCACCCTTCCAAGTCTCAGGATTCGATTGCAAAGATCATGGCCAACATGGAGAACCGAGCCAAGCCCAAGGTGAGTCTCCAATGCCACATGTTGGATGTATCCGAACCAAAGCGTTTGCTAACTCGCATGTAGGAGGCATCTGGCGAGAGCGAGCACCTGAAGATCATCAAGGACGTTCTCAAGAAGGAGGGTAGCCCTACCGAGTTCAAGTATGAGGAGCGAGATGTCATCCTCTACAACCTCGGTGTTGGTGCCAAGCGCACCAACTTGAAATATGTCTTGTAAGTTATCCTGCCTCCCTTTCAGGGCTCTCACTTATACGTCTACAGCGAGGGCGCCGAGGACTTCCAAGTCATTCCCACCTTTGGTGTCATCCCCCCCTTCAACGCCGAGATGCCTTTCGACTTTGACACCATCGTGCCCAACTTTTCACCCATGATGTTGCTCCATGGTGAGCAGTATCTTGAGGTTCGCAAGTACCCCATTCCCACCAACGCCCGCCTCGTCTCGCGAGGTCGACTCCTGGAAGTCATCGACAAGGGCACCGCCGCTATTGCCAGGACCGCCACCACAACTGTCGATGCCACCACCGGTGAGGACATCTTCTACAACGAGAGCAATATCTTCCTCCGCGGCAGTGGTGGCTTTGGCGGCCCCAAGCGTGGCAAGGACCGTGGCGCCTCGACTGCTGCCAACAAGCCTCCTTCCCGACACCCCGACGTTGTCGTCGAGGAGGCTACGAGTGATGACCAGGCTGCTATCTACCGCCTGAGCGGCGACTACAAGTAAGTTCCCTATCACTAGACTGTAGGTTCACAGCTAACCAGCCCAGCCCTCTTCACATCGACCCTGCCTTTGCCAAGGTCGGCGGCTTCAAGGCCCCCATCCTCCACGGACTCTGCTTCTTCGGTATTGCCGGAAAGGCTGTCTATGAACGCTTCGGCGCTTTCAAGAACGTCAAGGTTCGCTTCGCCGGCACCGTCATCCCCGGCCAGACCCTCATCACAGAGATGTGGCGCGACGGCAACAAGGTCACCTTCCAGACCAAGGTCAAGGAGACGGGCAAGCTCGCCATTGCGGGCGCGGCTGCAGAGCTGGTGGCCCAAACCAAGGCCAAGATTTAAGAGAAGGAATGACGGACCTTACGAATGGATATTGTTGTACTACTATAACGTCTGTATTGTAGTCGATTTATGGCTTGATGTGCTGTTTTCCCAATCTTTATCGCCTAGTCCGTCCAGTCCCATGTGTAAAACTACATTTCTTGACGCCCATGCCCGTTCTGTCCCGTATATGAATGCAAACTACCCAACGCTTCAGTCACCGCGAGGCTCCCGCCCATCTTGTTTTACGCCAGATTTAACCATGACCTTCCCTAGACAAAAATTGTTTCCACAACGAGATCAAATACTTCTGAAAGAGCGGGGATTCTTCCGCTGAAGAGCACGCGCTCAACGCTCACGTCCATGCCTTGTGCCGCAACACCTGTCTCGAGGAACGCACGCTCCGTGCCCGACAGCTCACGGTTCTCCATGTCCTTCCACTTGCGCTCTGCTTCCTCGCGCGCGGCCTGCAGAACCTGCTCCGTGTCCTCCGACTCCCACAGGTTACACCGATCACACTCCTTGCACGGAGTAGGGTCACCGTCTGGGCGGAAGTGGTCGCAGAAGTGCCGGTATCCTTCATCACTAAGATCCGCGCGGCAGACATAGCACATCTTGTACCCACAGGGGCAGGTGAGCTTGTTGCAGCCGGCGTTCTTGACGAAGGACGTATTGCAGCGGGGGCAGACACGCTTGATGGCCATGCTCATAGCCTGTTCGACCTGAGTGCGGAGAGCGACGAGGGAGGACTCGTTGCACACGTGAATGTCCTTCCAAGACTTGTGGCATGAGAGACAGGATGTGCGGCCGCAGTCGGGGCTCTGGCATGTGAACTTGAGCCCTCGGCGACGACGACGGTGGCGGTTGAGGGCCTTTGTCCACTCGACCGAGACGTAGTCGCCAAAGGATTGCTGGGTGCTGAGCAGGAGGCAGATGAAGGAGGAGAGGAGCACGACGGGGAAGACGAAGGGGAGAGTGCCGATGCAGAGGATGAGGAAGAAGAGGTTGTAGATGCTGCCGGATTTGATGCGGAGAGCAGATTCGTGAGCCGGCGTGTAGATGTCGTCTATCTCGGCATAGTCGCAGAAGGGACACCGAACCAGCGGGAGGTTTGAGGCCAAGAGACTATGCTCTGCGAGTCGACGGTCAAGCCTATGCAGGATCTCGGCGCCCATCTTCTCCTCCTCCATCGCACGCCGGATGTGATCTGGCGGGATGTGCCCAGGACATCCATCCCCGTCCACCGAAAGACACTTGAGCGTTCCCGTTTCGGGGTTGATGCTGCTGTTCCAGCCTTGTCCGAACACGGCCTCCTTTATCGAGTGCTGGACGCACCGGAAGCAGACCAGATGGCCCTCCCGGTTGCAGTGGGTGAACTCTTCGAAGGCTGCCGAGATGAAGCAGCACACGCACTCGTGTGTCGCATCCGCCTCTTCCGCCTCCTCGTTGTTGAGAATAATAGCCAAACCTCTATCCCTCCCTTCCCTGTCCCTTCTATCCTTCTCCTTCAGCGGCGCCACCAACGTATCGTAGAGTTCCCGGTCCAGCTCCGGGCTGCCCGTCGCCCGGATCGTGGGGATGATGGAGCCCTGGCCGGTCGAGCGCCACGAGACCAACGGGTGGTTCTCCGCCTGGCCCGTGGCCACGGGCTTGCGCCGGAAGAAGAGCGAGGAGATCGTGAAGCGCCATGACTTGGACGACAGGGTGACGAGGGTCTGGCGCGCCTCGAGGTACGAGTAGTTGGACTCGGCGAGGACGGCGTTGATGGTGGACCGCGACAGGCCCTTGAACTCGTGCCAGGCCAGGCTCTGGACGGCCTTTTTGTACTCTTTACTCTTGAAGGCCTCGGCCTTGGGGACGGGGTCCGGGTTTACAGTCTCCTTGTCGGCGGCGACCCTCCACCGCCCCTTGACCCAACCGACGCCGTTCTTGAGCAGGGCGTCGGCGACGAGGGTGAGGCGCGACTCGCCGTCGAAGCTGGACAGCAGCTCGCGAAAGACCTCGATCTGGATGTTGGGGAAGACGGCGGCGAGGGCCTCGAGGCTGTTGTTGAGGTCCCGCAGGTCGGGCCGCTCGGGCGGGAGGCACGGCAGCTGGGCCTCGTCGTAGATGTACTGCTGCTCGGCAGCCCGAAGGTCCGACTCGCTCGACTTGGATCGGGTCGAGGGGGTTCTATCGTTCGAGGTTAGCAGCCCGGGGAAGACCATGGTGACTGCTCATTCTGGGGGAATATTTTATTTGCTGGCGGCCGGCGCGTTGGGTTGGGGAAAAATGTTTGGTTTGCTTTGGATGTTGGATTAGGTAACCATAGAAACTGAGAGGTGTTCACTTGAGGCGCAGCGCAGGTGACTCCAAAACGTGAAAGGGGTCTCAGATCTAGATTGCCTGATTTGGATATGTCGATGCCTGGGCCAAAAACAGTTTGTGAGGTTCAAATTCCAGGTCGATTTTTTGAAATGGGATTTCTTGACTGTCTTTTTAGTGGTCCAATCGTGCTGGCTACCAGGGTGACTTCTCGGACATGGATGGCGTTAACAGGGTGGCATTACGGCTTCAACTTTGTCAGTTCAGTTGGGTTGCATTGCAGTGCAATGCAGTCATATCCATCAAGACCGCAGGCAACATAAGCCTCTGCCAGGCACCGAAGTATTCTACAAAAAAGGCTATTCTGCCATAGGGTGAGGTACCTGGACGTCGAGCGACGCCCAGGGTTCGACAGGCTTGACAATAGACCCAAAGACTTTGTGAAAATGAAGAAGCACGAGCGAGCATGTAGATAGTGGTTGTTTAACCAAGTTTAGTTTATCTCATTCATTCAAAGACTCCTTACACCTTTGGCTATCAACAATGTGGCAGGCGTGTATAAGCAAGCTGCAGTCTTGACGGGTATGTTCAACGAGGTTTCTCGACCCGAACAAAAGTCTCCAGGTTAGTTGCGTGTCAAACATCATAAAGAGGCATTCCTAGAATGGTTGTCCAAGGTATTTTGAATAGCAGCAAAGTTCAAAGGCCAGCAATGATGTTGCACATGCACCTAACCCAGACAAACCTCACAAGCACCTCCCTATAGTTTCATTGCAACCGGCTCTGAGAGATGCACGTCTTTATTCTGTAATTGGGGTTTTACATCCTCATCCAATCAAACCAGAACGACGCATCTTCGCTCATGGAACTACTGTCCATCTCGCACAACGAGACGCCAGAACAAGGCCTACTACTGTCCGCTTCCTTTGGGATTGTATGGGCCAACATGATCAAGAACGGCAAAACTAAGATCATGCCCAAGGAGGTCATTCATCTAGTCTCTTCGAAAAGAGACACAGCTCAACTCCCAGTCTCATCGTTGATTACAGGCGACACGGTAGAATGGGATCCCATGCCATCCTCGGGAGCTGCCTTGTATCAAAAGCTTGGTTGACCATCATCAGCCACTTGGATGTATCTTCAAAGTGTGGACCTACAAAAGATAATGCTCAAGACTCTTTGCGGTGAGTGCCACGTCAGTCGGAAGAGTAGTTTCCTCTTGCCTTGGTATTCAACAACGACGGCGCATTGAATGCATATAGGTCGACTGACAACGCACTCCTAATATTTAACCAATTGTCTATCAAAGCTTCGAAGAGGTGCTATTGAACTAATCGTAGTTATCGGAGGCAGCTTTATCATGGCCTCTGACGTCCTGAGAGGGGAGAACCCACGCAAGCACCTACAGTCACCGTGGCATTTGGATAATCCGTGGCAGTAATTCGCATCATCCTAGGTTGACACCTCAAAATAGTATTCACTCCGTCGCATGTCTACTTGCAAATGGGTCGAAGAAGACTATAATTCGAGTGTAGTTGAAAGCAATATCTGCGCAATCATTGCTCTTTGGAGCGCGTAATCTGTCCACCTCACTCCATTGTGCTTCAGGGTGATATCCATAAATGCTGACTATTTATCTTGGCAAAGACTGGCCTTGGACTTGAGCCATGTGCAAGGTGAACATATAGCTTTGGTGTGGTGAAGTATAGGTATATTATACCGCCGTTTGATTCCCGCCATGACTACATTGCCCTGGACGTGAATCGGCGCTTGTTTATCCTTACAATTGAAGATATGAAGATACCAGAACGGCGAACGTAAATTGACGACTCGGGAGCATACTATGATTTGATGTTGCCAGCGAGTGTCATCAATTATGACCACTCTCTAGAGATTTATATCAGTCTATTTGTCTATTAATACCCCTATATTAACCGGCCTGTGGTGTTTGGATCAACTCTGGAGGTGATCATCAGAGGATAGACCAAACCGGGTCCTCTTCGGGTCACGAGCCTTGGCCTGTTCAAAGAGTACCTACCTAATCTCCTGCCTGGACCTATCCTGCTGGTTGTTGAGAGGAAGGAGGGAAAGCGCAAGTGAGACCCACCAACTGCCCTCAACTCTTCACCTCACTCTCACCCTCAACTTCCTTCACAAAAAAATAACGTCAACTTTGCTCAAACAATCCATCAACAAGCATCAAGACATCAGCGCTAGAGCGACAGATAACCAGTCCATTCTCGACAAACCTGACTTGCTGACACCAAGGTGCGTTCTTTGCACGCAACCTCCGACCTATCTCATTGGCCTATTCCACGTTAGAACGCAACCAACTGGTTTATCACACTCCAAGAAGTGCCAGGCCTCGGCCCCGAAACCGGTTCTCGTGCTTCACATCGTTGCCAGCTACACGACGAATCAAACCCTTCTGCTTCGCGCTAACACGATAGGGAAGAGAATGCAGCTCTTAAGTTCTGACTGATGGACAACGATGCACCCTTCACTTAGCCATCCTATCAATGCAATGCACCCCACGCTCGGTAGCATGTGATGGAGAACGATCATCCACCCGATCGACAACCCCGCAATGTGAATCGAGGAGATGGTCGTTGCGAATCGACGAGGTGGACGCAGCTGACTAGAATGCTCGGGCACAGGCACCATGAGAAGATAATTCCAGTGCAAGAGCCGAGGTCCATCACATAATTTCGTTGTTGTCTTACAAGCACAACAAACAACAACATGCGATATGACAGCTTTGGTGGAACCGTCAACCTGGTCCGCCTAGTCAGCTCCGGTGAGAGACACTACTCATCCGAAGGCGCCTTGCTGCCACTGACATCGGAACGTGGACAGCTGACGGACGGCTCTAAATCCCCGAAGCTGCTCGAGATTACGGAAAGGACGGTTCGCGACACAAGGCTGAGCCGGAAGCACATCTCATTTGCTCAAATACCGGTCATCTCTCCGGCCTGCAGGACTCTCGGGCCATGCCGCCATACAAGGTACGCGATGGAGACACGAGGGACGAGCAGGAGGCCATTCACGACTTGTCCGTTCCGACATTGTTTGAGCGGTGAGATGAGGTTTGACGACATCAAAGACTAGCGTGCAGCCAGGGTCTTAGACCTTGTGCGGCTAATTAATCGTCGTCTCGCGGCTGGAAGACGATGACACTGAGCAACGCGTTCGAAGACCAAAGCGGAAATGCTAGCGACCAACGGTGGAATACGCTCGATTGTCGGATATGAGAGATGGCTGGCGATGGACCGTGTCTTGACCGTTCAACCTTGGCGGGCAAACAACTGCTGTTGTATCAGCATGACAGCCTCTGAGCTGTGGAAGCGACGGAGATGGCGAAATTTTGAAAGCTGAAGACGAAAACGAGCTGGCACCCTAATGAGGCTTACACTGATAGACCAGATCTTTGTCAGATCCTCTACCAGCCGCCCCATGCGAAAGCGGGCAATACGCGGAGCCCAATCCTTTTCTAGGATTCCAGGAGCCGTGCTCCTTGTCGGCCGCGACATCAGAGACGCTAAGCCAAGCCTCTAGGGCAGCTTTCAAGACCCCGATTCCGAGTCAGCCTCAGCGGCGTCAGGGCCATCTCCCGTGCAGGAGCGGAGCGGGTGCTGAAATCGAGTGCGACGTTGGAGGCAGGCGCCAAGTCCTGGTCTAGCGTCGACCATCCGGGATATTGACGATCTTCTCTTGGAACCGTTAGCCGACTGCAGAGGTGAGGGATGAAAAAGGGGTCCCTCGGCCATGAGCTCGGCACCAGTCACCAGTCAGACAACTCCACTGAGAAGCACGCGACTTTGTGCATGACAGGGCGGTTGTGCATAACATGTCAATGACGGTTCTGGACGAAAAAGAAAATTCCCCCATGATGTGATGATGTGAGCGCAGTTCAGGCTAAGTTGATGCTGCGGCATAACGACGATATGCCGTGCATGGGGGTGTTACATAGCGGGTAAGCCATCGACTGACCCAGGAAAAACAACGCTCGCTGGTCCGTGGCGTCTGTCTCGGGCGAATGACGTCTCTAGAGCGACGACGAAAAGAGCACATCTGGCACTCGATCTTGCCCACGGGGCAGTGCCCCAACCCGATGCTGGCCTAAGAGCTGAGCAGTTTTGGCCCCCAGCCAGTCCAACAGGCCGGGTTGGGTTTACCAAAGATCCAAATGCCAGAATGGGATCACCGCTAATGGGTTCATGATTGATGGAGGAAGGAATGGAGTGCAGAGAATGGCCGTTTCACCGCCACGGTCACACCCCCAGTCGTCGAGTGTTCGATTCGCATTCTAAGGTACCTCACAGGTGTCACAGGTGGGCGCTTGCATGTGCATCTCGAGATGCTCATGAGACCTGGATACCCAACACCCGAGGCAAGATCCGCAAGTTTCATCGGAGGGTGTGCTGACCTGGTTGATCTCTTTGTTCGAGTGACAGTCTTCATTTCTCGCATGAGAGGAGAGGAGAGGCGGTTGAGGTCCTTGGCAGCGCTTTCTGGCCGGAGAAGCGACGTCGAAAGAGTTTGGTTTCGTCATTCATCCAATGCTAATAATGGATCGATGATCCCGGATACGCACCGTTGACGTATGGATTGTGTCTCTCGACTAGTCAGGAACAGAGAGCAGCGCATCAATTCGTACAGTGTACATGACGCCGCAATCCTATGTGCCGTCATGGACGTCCTGCCAAAGACCACCTTCTGGCTCTAGGCAATCGCCCGTGCTACCTACCGACCTGTTGTCGATCGCATATTCCTCCCACACTTCCCTGATTTGGTTGTGAGCCACGCGACAGGGAACTGCTGTTTTGCAAAGCATCCATCGCCGATACCGTTGGGCGTCATCAACCGAGGGATTTGAATTGCCCAAGTCAGCACTCAGCCACGAAGAAGTCCAGAACGCCATGGTCAACAACCCGTCCGTTCTCTGTCACAGCAAAGTTCGCTTGACCGGCCTCCAGCTGAAGGGGATGATCCATGCCTTCATAAGCAGTAGGCACCCCAAGTTATTAAAGCCAGAAGCGAGAAACGCCTTGGCTGGCTGAGCACGTTTCTCACCACAACAAGTGTCGGCGGCCTAGTGTACAGTGCCATTCCAGAACTTGCATCCAGCATTGCTTCTGTTATGGCGAGCATAGGCTGCTCTGTTCGGTCGTCCCCGTTGCATCGTCGTCGTCGCCACTCTCCTTGAATAACTCCACTTGCCGCCGCCCCTGGAGGTTCTTTTTCAAGACACAAGCGCGGTAGGCCCCGAAAGCTGAGCCTAGCCAAGCCTGAAAACATTGGACATCAATAAAAAAAAGGATGGTCTGCTAGGGCATGCCTGATCCGGCCAAAGTTACCTCAAAGCGCCACACAGCCCGTATTGCCGCGGCCTTTCGAGACTCTGTTTCTCGTGCCTCCATTGTCTCTCCCAAAGACGCATGCCGGGACATCAAAGACGGGTCCCCTTTCTTGATCGAACCAGGCAGGGTCCGCCGGCGTGTATTTGTTGGCGATAATAAAGCCGTAGCTTGACTTGGGAGCCTGGGACCCCTGTCGTCGCGCTGGGCGTCCACCACACCTACCGTCCACCGCTACTGTACAAAGCGCAGCTTGGGGGTCAATACTGTCCCGCCCAGGCGGAATCCTTGTCCAGCAGAGCGCTCAGCCTTACTCATGGTGAAAGCCCCCTGGGCCAGCTCTCCACCCGCTCGTGTTGTACCCTCCCCTTGGTCTATATATACACACGCGGGCTTGGTCTATATAACTTTCCCTCCCCCCTTCTTCCCGCTGCATCCTCAAACTCTCTCCTGTTGCTGTGGCTGTTGGCGTGTGTGTGCTCGCGTGATTCCCGCCTTCTACAAGAGCATTCTCATTCCCGTAGACGAGATTGCCAGTCTTCTCAACGCACTCACACACACACGTACACGCCAAATGATGAGAACCGGTCTTTGGGACTGCTTAGGATCGAGGACTGGACAACGAAGCGTTACTACTACCAACAACAAGCGACACGATGAACCGAGATATGAAGCTGGACGGTGAAGCCATGATGGACAACGACGACAAGAACTGCCGCTTTGAGGGCTACTTTACCTACCGACCGCTCTCCAACCTACCCACACCGCCCCCAAGCTCTCGCAACTCGTCGGCGGCTCAGTCTCCGCGCACGACGCTTGACGATGGAGAGCCATTGATGCCCCGGTTCAGAGGTGAGTCTTTCGTAGACAAGCAAGGGGGAGACCAACCAACGCCGTCACACTCCATCACGTTGTTTGGTGCTCTCTCGTGTCATGCATTTAATTGCCTACCTCGATATCTATCCGTCTATCCATCCGTCCATACATCCAATCCGTCCACTCGTACAGACGATGCAGGGAACTTTGTCTAACTCGGCTACACGCAGGCCCCGCCATCCACCTCGTCAACCTCATCCCCTCTTCTGCCTCCCTGGCCACCGCCTCTGTCCCCCTCGTGCAGGCCATTCTCAGCCGCGCAAACCTCCCTATCGAGACAGTCGCTCTTGCGGTGTGCATCCTCGACAGCCTCGACTCCCGCTTCGCCCGACGATGGCGCCTCGCGTGCCCCCTCCTCTCCGACTACTTCTCCTCCGCCTCCAAGCGACACACTCTCCCTCCGACGCCCATCCTTCCCCAGCGGCAGCAGCTGCACATCGACTCGGTCAATCCTGAGCTCATCATCTTTGCGGCTCTTGTCATTGCCGTCAAGTTCACCGAGGACCCTCAGGAGCCTTCCCAGTACTACTGCAAGGCTTGGGGCCATGGCATGTGGTCTCACCAGCAGCTCAACGCCACCGAGCGCTGCATCATGGAGAACCTCAACTACCGCATCATGCCTCTCTACGAGGATGACTGCCTGACGGATGCCATGGTTGATATGCAGCTCGCTGCCCAGCAGCCCGACTGGGAGCTCCATGAGTACACTACTCCCGACAGCGCTTCGAGCGATGACGAAAGCGACGAGAACAATTACGTCCCTACCCACTCCCGCTCCAAGACGCTGAGCTCGGGCAAGGCGACTCTGGGGCTGGGCCTCTCCCTAACGCCTGTCGATACCCCAACTACGGAGGTCGCCCAGATTAGCAGCTCTTCGCGACCATCGAAGCTTTCTAACGACTACTTTAAGCACTTCCAGGCATGAGACGACTAAAATTGGGAAACGGCGTTTTCTTTTGGCTATTGGGGCATCGACAGGGCGTTACCGTTACCTTGGATACCAGCACGTTTAGCGAGTTTTACGGAGGACATGGCGACTCGATCCGGCATCATTTTGCATCGCAGTCAGCTGCATGCGTCGCTTTTTTGGAATTGGTCCCCTTTTTCATGTGTCTGAGAGCCCTGTCGCCTTCTGACGGCGACAGGGCTCTTTTGCGTTATTTCTTTTAATGGGCATCTGGGTTTTGGGGAACTCTGGACACTTGGAGGGTTATTTTCTTCTTTGTCGGCTCGGGCAATGGATGGATCGCAATATCACACAGCACAGCACACAAGGCTTGGGTTTAGGTTGGGCCAGGCCGGGCCAGGCTTGGCTAGGCCAGGATTACACATACCCCTTACCGTATATTCTGGTCAATAGCTAATGTCTATTAATGGCACCCGTACATACCTTACATAACAGTCCAGTCCAGTCCTTGGCGTGCAGTCCCATCGCGTGATGTCGTGGAAGCATTCCTTATTCCTTTTCGTAGACTCCACCTCGATGCAACCTCTGCCGTCGACGTCTCATTGAGAGTTGACTGGAGCATAAAATGCGAAGAGCGGTATTGTGCCAAGCGTACTGTTGTTTGCTAACCCGGTGTTGACCGCTATTAAGACTCGACAAGTCCAAGACCCATTGGCCATTTTGACAGGATATTTGTTGAGTCTGCATGCAGAGGAGAGGAGTATTTATAGCTGTCCTGTCTTAGATATTGTCTATACATTCCGAGATAGAACAACGCCCTTGCTTCAACTCTAAGGTTGATCTTACTTTTAATATGCTCGTTGTCTCGGATGAAGAAGTTAAAAAAAAAAAGGATGAAAGAACGCGTTTAGGCATTGAGAGGAGATTTATGCACTGCCACAACTGTCCGGTGTCTCTTTTAGGGGTAGTTAGTATATCTGAGATTGAAGCGATCCCGAGTCTTCCGCCCAACTCCATAATAGTAGGATCACTTGTACGTACCACGGGTTGCTGCTAATCAAACTGAAACAAAATCCTAACCAAAAAGCAAAAAAAAAAAAAAAAGGACTTCCGTGATTCACTTCAATGGCAGGGCGCAAAAAAAAAAGCGTGGGGAAAGAAGGTTTGTAGAAAAGGAGATGGATTGCCGCGTAAGCCGTATCGTGTTGCAGGGAAGTCGTAGTAAACGGGACTAGTACTTGATAATCATAACTCTGACGGTCATCTAAAAGGGGGCGGCTATAATGGGAATTGTTAATACGGAATTCAAGTTTGGGGGGGCAGACTTGAAAGTAATGATGTACACAGGATAGGAGGATATCCTGTGTCCCTTGATGAGTCAAGGCCCTGAATGGCCTCCCGACTACTCAATGTAGTCGAGCATGTCAAGGCACTCTTGACCTTCAGGGGGGGAGATGGCCAAGTGGCCAGTCCTTGACTCGCCGGACTCGGGCAAGAGTGTCGAGAGGTTCTGTGTGCTCAGCATAGAACTCGGTATCGGTACCTGACACGAGACCGAGCTCTTACCGCGTGTTCATCAAACAGCGAGCCGCCGCGTAGCCGTGCGTTTCTGACGTGCAGATATGGACTAGGAGCTCAGTATATCGTAGACGTTGACTCGAGTCCAGCCCCTGAGAGAAGACAAGAGGCCCCCGTAGCTGGGCCACCTGGGTGAGCTGGTGGTGATGGTCCTATCCTGGTGTTTCCAGCGGCAGGCAATGGCTTGACCGTCGAGTGTGCCATCGGCAAGTGACTCTGGAGCAGAAAGCATAAGGAATCGTCGGGCAGGTAGTCCTGTTTTAATCGTCGTGGGCTTGCCCTTGCTCGGTTGTTAGTTAGGCTTGTCGAAGCTTTGTCCTTAGACGCCGTAGTTTTCGTTGAACAACATGGATGCTTCTTGTAATATGGTGCCGGCAATCTCTTTGATGGGAAAAGTTTGGGGGGAATGGTTGTCATGATGTCTGACAGGTCTATCTATGATAATAGTAAGGCGGTGTTGGTGATGGAAACACTACTACACAAAACAGGTAGGAGCGATATACAACTTTACATATGGTAATATTACTTGTAGACCCAAGTTTAGGACAATGTCATCAAGAATGATATAAAATGCTACTATTCCGCCTACTCTTTTAATCGGTCTAGTCTAACAACCATCAAATGTCAATATGTTTGCGCATCAGCTTTATATCCAGTTACTCTCATATATGCAAAAGACGATCCATCTATCCCCGTGGACACGCAAGTCTACGAAACCAATAGCTGAGCGGAGATGAGCACCAGAAAAAGCCCAAATACCTCTCTAACCCCATCTCTAAGGACTCAACCTCTTCAGCTTCCACTCGTCACTCTCGCTCTCCCCCTCGCGCTCATACACAAACCGGTCGTGCAGCCGGCTCTCCCGGCCCTGCCAAAACTCCACCCGGTCGGGGATGACCCTCACGCCGCCCCAGAACTCGGGCACGGGGATCTGTTCCTGGCCCTCGAACCGCTCCTCGGCCTCCCTCACCCACCCCTCGAGCTGCCTCCTGCCGTCGTCGCCCTCGCCCTGCGGCTCGAGCACCTGGCTCTGCCGGCTGGCCCACGCCCCGATCCTGCTCCCCCTCGCCCGCGTGTCGTAGTACGTCTGGCTCTCCTCCCGGGAGATCTTCTCGACGCGGCCCTCGACGTGGACCTGCTGCTGCAGGGCCTCCCAGAAGAACAGCAGCGCGGCGCGGGGGTTGCTCGCCATGTCGGCGGCCTTGCGCGACGTGCCGAGGTTGGTGTAGATGACGAAGCCGCGCGGGTCGAGCTCTTTAAGATAGACGGTGCGGGAGGAGACGCGGCCCGAGGGGAGGGAGGCGGTGGAGAGGGTGCACGACTCCGGGTGGGCGACGCCGGAGCCGGGCTTCTGGGCGCGCGAGAACCACTCGTGGAACTGGGGGATGGGCGTGGCCGGGTTGAGCTGGGAGCGCACGAGGCTGCCCTTTGTGAACTGCTCGGCCTGGCCGTGGGCCTGGGAGCCCGCGGGGGCGACTGAGCGAAGCATGCCGTGTTAGTGTGTTTGTGATCTCATAAAGAGCAGTATTACCACATTGTGTGTGAGAAGAGTCATGAACTGATGCCCATCGCGAGTGCGGGGGAGGGGCAGTAATCTTCATTAATGAGGCGATAAAAAGTTTAAAAAAGCTTACAGATGAGCTTGGAGGTCTCTGGCGGCGGATGAAGAGCCATTCTCGCTGTTGACAAGAAACAAGCAACGGGCGTTAGGCGCATTGACTGGCTACCTGGACCAGCAGCTGCGGTGAAGGAGTGAGGGTTTTCAGTATCCTTTTTATTTATGAGACGACTCGCCGAGACGGAAGGCAAACCTACCTAAGGTACATACGATAATTTTTATGATCAGGTACGTACTTTAGATTAGTGATTGGTGGGGTGATGACATCGTCGAGGGGCACTCCCGAATCGGGAGATTTCGACCCTCTGCGCCCGATAGCGCTAGCTTTTGTCCCTGCAGGAGCAAAGACAAATCCTTGGGCTTCCTATTCTAGACCCGATGAACTCTAGACCTCATGATATTCACACCACAACACGAGACAAAACATACACACATACACACACACAACGCACAGATAAAATTTTGAATAAACGTATACAACGTATACGACACATATATATACATAAATAAAATACATACATGTACATAAATCTCATACGTACGACGCGAGTCGCAATTACACATGTCTAAATCATCGTCATGTCGTCACGGGCATAATCCTGGAATGCTTGCTAACGCACGCCAATTTCTATCCATCTCTCGAATACAATCTTGGAACAAATCATGAAAAGAAACTTTTTTATATCCCTTCCGTCCTCTACGATTCAGCCATAACCAGAGCCAACAGAGCCATGCGGCAGTAGAGGCCATAGCGCATCTGCAAACAATGTCAGTAATCATTACGCTCAGAAAACAAAAACACAAAATGCTCACCTGTCGGAAGTATGCCGCCCGCTGGTCAAAGTCCACCTCCTCGGCAACCTCCTCGTTTCGAGGCAGAGGGTGCATCACAATCATCGAGCTCTTAGCGTGCTTGAGCGACGCGTTGTCCACCCGGTACGAGTTCTTGACCCGCTGGTACTCCTCCTCACTGGGGAACCGCTCTCGCTGCACCCGGGTGCAGTAGAGGACATCGCTACGAGCCAGGATCTCGGGAGTGAGAGTCTCAGACTCGCATAGAAGCTGTCCGGAAGCCACCAGTTGCTCTCGCACCTTAGGGGGGAGAGCCAGAGCCTTGGGCGCCACCAGCTGAACCTGCACCTGGTAGTGTCGGAGCAGATACACGAGCGAGTGAACAGGTCGGCCATAGAGGAGGTCACCCAAGAAGGTAATGGTCAAGCCCTGAACAGTTCCCAGCTCCTCACGAATGGTAAAGAGATCTAGGAATGCTTGTGTAGGGTGCTCCTTGCTACCGTTGCCGCCATTGATGACGGGAACAGGGCTGTACTTCTCGGCAGTGTGAACACTGCTCTCCTCGGGGTGGCGGAGCACAACGGCATCACCATAGCAAGCCAGAGTCCGGAGTGTGTCCTGAAGAGTCTCGCCCTTCTGGACTGAGGAGTGAGAAGTGGCAATAGCGATAGTGCGGCCACCAAGGCGCTGCATGGCAGCGTCAAACGAGGCTGAAGTTCGAGTTGAAGGCTCGAAGAAAAGCGTAGTTAGAACGCGGCCTCGAAGGATGTTGAGGACACCCTCACGCTGCACACCAAGTCGCATCTCCTGCGCAACAGTGAAGAGCAAATGGAGATCAGCTCGGCTGTACGACTTGACTGACAGAACGTGCGTGTTCTTGAAAGCCGAAGGCTGCAACAGCAACTGCTGGAGCGAAGAGCTAACCAGCGGCTGCAGGTGCAGGGCAGGAGCAAGCTCATCAACAGGAGCAGCACCACGAGCAGGAGAGGGCAGAGTAGCGCCCACAGCACCCGTGTCCACTCCGCGGAGGCGGTTCAGGGGCCTGAGGCCGCCTAGCATGGACAGCCGTCGGGCCTGGGGTGACTCGGTCGTCTGAGAGATGGACACGGTTGGCTTGACAGGCGGCGACATAGGAGGAGCAATGTGCGCCGACATGTCCTTGCCCTGGGGAGAGACGGGCAGCACCTCGCCGTCAAGGCAGACAGTCGTGTTCTGGAAAGTGACCCGCTGGACAGAAGCACGCATGCGGCGACCCTCAAAGGGAGACCAGAAGGTACCAGGAGCAACGGTGTAAGGACGGTCAATCTCAGCCTCGATTGTGGTCCCAACCTGCTCGTGGAGCTCAAAGATCTCCATCGGGTTTGTGTAGAGACGAGCCTTGATATCGTCGACAGTAAGACGACCCTCAGCAACCGAGGTCAGCAGTAGGGGAAGGGCATCAGCGATGCCCATCGAGGGGTCACCCTTGTGGCCGAGGGACGTGGCCAGGCGGTAGGGCAGACTGCCGATGGAGAAGACATCAATAGTAGACATGTGCTTCCAGAGGGCGGCCTGATCCTCAGCCGTCGGGAGACGTTCACACTCGGGGTAGTCGTCACGCGAGAGGTACAGAGAGTAGATGGACACATCGCAGGTAACCTGCAGACCCTTCTCCTTGCTGAGCGCGATAAGCTTGATGTCGTCACGGTTGGTCACCGACGTGACGTGGATACGGCGGTTGTGCAAGCTGGCAAGGAGGAGGATGGAAGCCAGGTCAGTCAGTTTGGCATCAGTGACAATAGGCTTGTGTGTAGGCCAGGCGTCGAAGTGAGCCGTGACAGCAGCCACCTTGCTAATGTTGCCCGACAGGTGGTTGAAGGGGATGAAGAGAGATCCCACCTCGCCCGTGACGTGGCTAATCTGGTCAGCATTGTCCGAAGTGGCAGCCACAGAGAAGTTGTAGTCGCAGAAGCCGCCGCGTCTGCTGTTCTGCTGAGCAGAGTTCAAAGTGATAGCATCGGTAATGGCACCATCCACACCCAGGGGCATGACTCGGATCATGCTGAATCCGGCCGAGATGGACGCCTTGGTGACTGTCTGCAAGTCCTGGCTGTCAGGAGAAACGATGCCAGGGACAAATGCTGCAATGTTGATCAACCCAGGCAGCACGACAGTCTGGTGACTGGTCTGGTAGTCGCGCTTCGACACGTCAAGCTCAAAGTGGCGAGCGATGGCTTCGACAAGAATCTTGGCGTTCTTGACGTTGGTGACCAGGGGAATCTGGTAGTCGACAGCCATACGTCGGGTCTGGTAACCCTTGCTCATGTAGTTGGCAGGACGGCGGTACTTGTTGTTGGAAGGTAGGTTGATGTACAGATCGATGGTGTTCTTGGCCAGATGCTGCGTGAGCGAGAACTCGGAGCTGGTGTCCTCCTCCTTACCAAGAACCTCAAGGTACTGCACCTGGACGCCATGCTCTTGGAGGAAGTCGGCCGTACCAGAAGTGGCAAACAGCTTGTAGCCAATCTTCTCGAGCTTCTGAACCGAAGGAAGCATCTCACGCTTGTCCTTGTAGGAACCAATGGACAGGAGGATGTTCTTCTTGGGAATCTTGAAGCCGGTGGACATGAGGGCCTTGAGGTAGGCCTCGTTCTTGTCAACACCGAAGCAAGCAACCTCTCCAGTGGAGGCCATCTCGACACCCAGGACGGGATCGGCACCCGAGAGACGGGAGAAACTGAACTGGGGCACCTTGACACCGACACAGTCAGGAGCGAGATCAGTTGGGGGGTACTCCTGGAAGGGCTGGCCCATGATGGCCTTGGTAGCCATCTCAATCAGGTCAACACCCATGACCTTGGACACGAAGGGGAACGAACGCGAGGCACGGACGTTGCATTCAATGACCTTGATATCGTTGTCCTTGGCAATGAACTGGATGTTGAAGGGTCCAGTGACGTTGAGAGCGGCACCAATCTTGCGAGTCGCCTCCTCAATACGTTGGGTAGTGGTCAGCTCCAAGTCTTGAGGGGGCAGGATGAGGGTGGCATCACCAGAGTGGACACCAGCATTCTCAACGTGCTCGGAGATGAAGTGACCAACAACGGTACCGTCCTTGGCAACGGCATCCATCTCGATCTCTTTGGCGTTCTCAATGTACTTGGTAATGACGACGGGGTGCTCGCGGGAGACCTCGGCGGCCTGAGCCAAGTAGTTCTCGAGGTCCTTCTCAGAGTAGACCGTGTTCATCGCGGCACCCGAAAGAACGTACGAAGGTCGCACCAGCACAGGGTATGAGACCTTGTTGCAGAAAGCCTGAGCCTCCTCGAAGCTAGTAAGCTCCTTCCAGGTCGGCTGGTCGACATCGATGCGGTCCAGCATACGAGAAAACTTGTATCGGTTCTCGGCGTTATCAATCATCTCAGGGGAAGTACCCAAGACCTTGACCCCAGCTCGGTGTAGAGGCAGGGCGATATTGTTGGGGGTCTGGCCACCCATGGCGCCCAAGACACCGCTCGAGTTCTCCAGTTGGTAGATATCAAGCACAGTCTCGAGGTTAATGTTCTCAAAGTAGAGCTTGTCAGCCTCGTCATAATCAGTACTTACGGTCTCGGGGTTGTAATTGACCATAATTGTCTTGAAACCAGTAGCACGTAGGGTGCGGATGGCCCGGACTGAGCACCAATCGAATTCGACTGAAGAACCGATACGGTACACACCAGAACCCAAGACCATGACCCCGTGGTCCTCGAAATCAATGTCATGCTCTGAAGCGTTGTACGTCATGTAGAGGTAGTTGGTGAAAGCAGGGAACTCCGCCGCGACGGTATCAATCTGCTTCACGAAGGGCTGGATGCCCGCCTCGAGTCGAAGACGGCGCACAGCAATCTCGTTGGAGCTCCAGAACTTGGCGAGCTGGCGATCGCAGAAACCGAGACGCTTGGCCTGCAGGAGGATAGACGGGCTCTTGGCAATATCAGTAGTGCTGTAGCTGGTCATCTTCTTGGCGAAGTCGCTCAGACCCTTGAGCTTGCGAAGGAACCACTTGTCGATCTTGGTCAATTCCCAGATCTTGTCGACGGTGTAGCCCTCGTACATGGCGTTGGCAATAGCAAACAGACGCTGGTCCGAAGGAGTTTGGAGCTCATCGTCAATGCTCATCAGGGCCTTGGTCTCGCCAAAACCGAGGTTGTGGAAGTCGATGGCTCGAATAGCCTTCTGAATGGCTTCTTCGAATGATCGACCAATACTCATTACCTCACCCACACTCTTCATCGAGGAGCCGAGCTGGGTGGACACACGAGTAAACTTCTTGAGATCCCATCTAGGCATCTTGACCACGACATAGTCGAGCGAGGGCTCGAAGCAGGCGCAAGTGACCTTGGTGACCGAGTTGGAGATCTCCTTCAGGGGAATGCCAAGACCAAGCTTAGCAGCAATAAAGGCCAAGGGATAACCGGTAGCCTTGGAGGCAAGAGCCGACGATCGGGACAGACGAGCGTTGACCTCGATAATGCAGTATTCCCGGGAGAAAGGATTCAGAGCGTACTGAATGTTACACTCTCCCACAACGCCGAGGTGGCGGATGACGTTGACAGCTGTTGTTCGCAGCATGTTGTAGTCTTCATCAGACAAGGTCTGGGAGGGGGCGACGACAATTGAGTCGCCGGTGTGAATACCAAGAGGATCAAAGTTCTCCATGTTACAGACCGTGATACAGTTGTCCTGGGCATCACGAACAACCTCATACTCGATCTCCTTCCAGCCCTTCATGCTGCGCTCAATAAGCACCTGAGGACTAGCGGCAAAAGCCTTATTGCAGAGATCGAGCAGCTCCTGCTCGTTATTGGCAAAGCCACTGCCGAGACCACCCAGAGCATAGGCGGCACGCACAATAACGGGAAAGCCAATGTCCTTGACAACGTGCATTGCCTCATCGATGTTGCTGGCAGAAGCCGACTTGGCGCACTTCTCGCCAATCGAGTCCATGCTTCGAGCGAACAGCTCACGGTCCTCGGTGGTGATGATGGTGTCAATGGGAGTACCCAGAACCTTGACGCCGAGCTCCTCGAACTCGTCCTTAAGCTGGATACCGACCTGAAGGGCGGTCTGTCCACCGAAGGTGACGTAGATAGCATCAGGTCGCTCATATTGAATAACCTTGCGGACAAAGTCGGCGTTGACAGGGAGGAAATAAACCTTGTCCGCCAAACCCTTGGAGGTCTGAATAGTGGCGATATTGGGGTTGATGAGAACCGTGTAGATGCCCTCCTCCTTCAAAGCCTTGATAGCCTGGCTACCGGAGTAGTCGAACTCACCGGCCTGACCGATGCTGAGACCACCACTGCCAAGGACAAGGACC
>JABFFE010000791.1:0-31146 GCA_013623625.1 Fusarium setosum | reverse complement strand
CCTGCCTTCTTCCTCCGTGGCTACTGCCAAGCATCACAACCAATAACCAACAATAGACCGATCAACGTTGATGGCGTTTGTTGCTGTGGGGATGCAAGATGAGACGGGACGAAAAAAAAGAATCAACGCCGCGATCAGCAAAAGAATGGTTCCGCCCAGGATCGAACTGGGGACCTTCTCGGTGTTAGCGAGATGCCATAACCAACTAGACCACGCAACCTTGCTGATTGGTTGAGAGTCGCGAGAGTAACAGGGGTCAAGCGCAGCAGCGTGGGGTGACCGCAACACCATTTTTCATCACAGCTACCCTAGACTGACACACAAGACCATCAAATAAACCGGGATACAGCAAGATCTTGGATGCTTGATCACTTCAGACACGTCTGACTTGCTTGCGCAGGGCACAACCCTATGAAACCCTCAAATTATCGATACATACATCAAGACTACAGAAACACCTCTCCCAATAACATCAAGCCGGGTGGAATATTCCCCAAAGTGTACACGCTTAACTAAAACCTTACAAACCATTAGTCCGCTCCCTCTCCACCTCGTGAACCTGATGATTCTGTTGCACTCCATTACTCTTGGAGGCAAGCAGCGAGTCAAGCAGTGAGCCAATCTCGGGGTATATGCGCTCGATGCTCGCGAGTCCTTCGGGTCCCAGCTGGACCACCACGCCAAACATGTGAGCCAGCCGCGCTGCCTCTGTGCCACGCGTCACCGCAGTCTGAAGATCCTGGATATCAGACTCTAAGCCGTTGGAGTTCTTCTCTGCCGCGTCCAAGTCATTCGTCGCTCGCTTCAGCTCCTCTCTCTTGGCGGCAATCGTCGCCTCTTGCTTCTTGACCTCCTCCGTCTTTGCTGCCCTGCGCGAATCATAGCTCCGTATAGCCTGGGCAATCTCGGGCGGCAGAGACATATTGTTCTCTTGGAGGGCGTGCAGTTGAGGTGCGAGAGCGTCCTGCTCGGCAGTTTCTTCAAGCAGTCGCCCCAGCTTCTCCTGCGAATCTGCAATGTCGTCCTGGATCGCCTGCACTCGTTCCTGAGCGGTACGAAGCCTAGTAATCGCTTCCTGGTGTGTGGTTCGGTGGGGGAAAATCTCTTTCTGGGCGATGACAAGAGAGGCACGTATCGATCGGATGTGGGCATCGATGGCTGAGACGAACGCGTTGGTCGCGGGTTGAAGGGCTTCTTGTAGATTCTCCGCATCGAGGGATCGAGTAGCAGTTGTCTACTCAGGTGTTAGTGATAAAAATTCTTGTAAAAAAAAAAAAATACTGCGCAGAACCCACTGAAGCATTGGGGCCGAATGACGAGGCCATCTGAAAGGTTGCCATAGGAGAACTAAACATCATCAAGCTCTGAGCTGCAGATAGACGAGAGCCCTCCGGTGAACTATGACGAATGCGCTTCTCTATCGGGCTGGGTATAGCACTGGCCGGCCGTTTGAGCGTCTTGACACTGCGAGGGACGGGAGGCGACGGAGGAAACTCGGAGGCAACGGTGATAGACGATGCCATGTGTTCCTCGCTCTCCTCCGATGAAGTATGTCGACGCGATCGAGACGGATCAGTCGGCGAGTCTGGCGCGCTGTAGTTCGTTGTCCGTCGTCGCCGTCCCGATCGTCGTTCGACCGTGCCACCATCATTGTCTGTTCCGTCGTCCTGGACTTCCCGACTAGGCGATGGCGGCATGGTTCGCACGAAGCGCTTCTTGGCTGCATGGACATCCTGTGCCATCAATTTCCCAGCGTACGAAGGCTTCCGATCGCGCGCAAGGGACTTTCGGAGCTCAGCCTGGAGGTCCTCCAATGTGTCACCCGGGTTCCTCGCGACATGATCTGCGACCAGCGCCAGGTCCTCCAGCAAGTTGATGGCCCACATCTTGGGGGGCGCCTCTGGCACAATCTCCCAGGGCCAGACGCCCATGGCTTTGTAGATTCGTCGAGCTGCTCGGGCCCCGCGGGTCTGGAGGTATCCTCCATGCGGTTCCGGGATGCGAATGGTGTCGATGGTGTCGTGGGTCCCGTCGGCGTCGGCGGTCGGCGCGTTGGGCTTGGTCGACGGCATCGCTCGGCGCTCTATCGCATTCAATTGGACGGCTCTCGAGGCTTTCTTTTGAAGCTGTTGAGCTGCGTTGACGAGCTCCCAACCGCGGGCAAAAGCCGGGCTGGCGGGTGGTAAAACAGGTGTTGCTCAGACCCCAGCCACATCATGGAGCGTGTGATTGCACTCCCCAAGGAGGATCCATCTCATGTATAATCACGTGATTATGAGCTGTCTCCCCGCAGTCATGAAATCATGATACCGTTTGACAGCTATCATTGAGTGCGATTGAGGATGAGAGATTGTTTGGAGCCGCTGAGGGCTAATCTGAGCTATCAACAGCCGTTTCGGCTCACTTTTTGTCTTTGTCTTGTTGTTTGGTGGTGAATTGCACAGCAACAGATTCGATGTTTTCCAAGACGGGCTAGCACCGTGCGTAAAAAGCAAACATTCCTAGAGTTGGCAAAGCTGGGCATGGCTGCCGTTATTGAATTGCCGAAACACAGGACGATGCAAAGGGAAACAGAAAAATTGACTTGGTATTGAATTGACCTGGCCATTCTTTCGGACTGCCTAAAAGAATTATATCAATGCGCCTTTCAGGTGAAGTTGATGGAGCTCCGGTGGGCAGACGTACAGTGCTCCAACGGGCTGCACTATGCACTCAAGAGATTAGCGAGGTGGCGTTTTAGCGAGGCGTTGACAATTTTAGGCAGGGGACATAAAATGCAAGTTGAAAAACCAGAGTCTTGCCTAGCGGCGACAGCATCAGGTTTCGTTTTGAAAGTCTGAGGCTGGAAGCCGGTTAGTGCCATGAACGGTGCTCACGGCACTGAGGAAGCAGAGCTGGGCTAGCATTGAGCTTGCATCAGGATACACATGTTAAAGAAACCGAAAGTGCTGGAAAAGAACAATAAACAAGTATATAATAGTGTCTTACCGCAAGAAAAACTCGTATAGTGGGTTAGGTACAGTTGTTCAGAAGCTGAGGCCCCAGAGGCATGATAGTACTTATGAGCGTTGGAGTAGCTTTGATATCTGATTGAGCAAGGTATTTGTAGACAATGTGCAGGGAACACCCTTGAAGCCGTTGATTTCTGCTCTAGGATTTTGTTGAAATCTTCTGATATGTTCAAGTGAGAGTCCGTCTCTACTTACTTTCTGTCGTATTACTAGAAGATGTGACTTTGGTTGTGAAGAGAGCTTTCAATTCCGAGTTGCTAGCTACTCTCTGAGTTTTATGTTTTCGGCCGTAAATAGTCTTTCATTCTTTATCACATCTCTGCTCATCTTTAGCCAGATGAGGGTGAATGTCCCTATAAAGGAACACTTTGTCCTTTCTCTCATAATGACTCATTGTTTCCCCCACGCCATTTCCTCTCCTTAAATCTCACTTGACCCGGTCGTAAAAGGACTGGATCGCATCGTTGATAAGAGCCTTGACCTTGGCCGAGTCCAGTTTCTCCTCGCGGTCAAAGGTGTACAGTCCATTGACCTCTTGCTCAATATCGGCACTAAAAAAAAAGACAAAAATCATTAGTGGGAATTTCAAAACCTTGAGTAACCGTGGACTTACAGCTGTGTGTACACAAACGCGCAGCAGTGCCCTCCCTCGATCGTACCCTTGACGAGTCGATCGATCCTCTTGACCAGATCATCAGGATTGGTAGCTGTCGTGTAGCCCCAGTCACGGTTCTCCTCGCCGCCCGCTTCCTCCTTCTTGGCGGGTGCAATGTTGACGCCGCCGAATTCCGTGTTCATGATTGGAGCGCCAGCCTTGTGCTTTGCGCCCTCCTCAACGCCTGGGATGGGCGACACAAACATGTCTCTGCCGGCCTTCTGGCCGAGGATGGCGTCCAGGTTGGCACACGTCTTCTCGAGCTCTGGGCCGTCGCTATAGTCGTGGAAGGTGGTGAGGTCGGTAAGGACGTGTTCCCAGCCGCAGTTGTCGTTGATGCTTCGAGTGTTGTCAAGTCCCCTGTATATCTAATTAGAAAATGCTTTGACAGCTGAAGATATGCCTACTTACTTGGTCAGGTAGTAGAGTTGTCGGATGTGGTTGCGCTGATCGACATTGTCCTTGAGAGAGCCGTAGCCCCAGCTCTCGTTGACTGGAGTCCAGGTCACGACGGATGGGTGGTTAATGACCAGCTTCACAGCCTCGGTCCACTCAGCGTTGAAGCGCTCGACGTATTCCTGGCTGAATTGGTAGGCGTTGGCCATCTCACCCCACACGAGGTAACCGAGCTTGTCAGCCCAGTAGTAAAACAGAGGGTCTTCAACCTTTTGATGCTTTCTGCAGCCGTTGAGGCCCATCTTCTTTGCAAGCTCAATGTCGGTTTTGACACTCTCGGGAGTCGGGGGCGTCATGAACGTGTCGGGCCAGTAGCCCTGGTCCAAGCAGAGAGCTTGGAAGTAGGGCTTGTCGTTTAGTCTCCAAAGACCATCGCCCTTTGTCCAGTCGATAGAGCGCATGCCAGTGGTGGTCTTTACTTCATCGATGGCCTTTCCAGAGTCGTCGAAAAGTCGGATGACAAGGTCGTACAACTGAGGGTGCTCTGGGGACCACAGTGCGACACCATCGCGCCAGCTGGCATCGCCAGCGAGAGGCGCATCTTGAATCACAGACTGAGGTAGCTTGGATCTCTGCTCGTCCGACAGGCGAACGCTCAAATCGACAGCAACGGAGTCGGTCTCCCTTGGCAGAGCCTTCTTGTCCGACTTGGCCACAGGCACACCAGCAAAGCTGGCTTCAAGTTCAACGCTGTAGTTCTTGCCGGCTCGTCGGCCCTTGACGACAATGGTGCTGCGGAGCTGGCCCGAGTGGATGTCGTTGGACTTGATGACGGTGCCGGAAGAGCTGTCGGCAATGCGGGTTGGAGGAACAACTTCTAGCCAGACCGACTGCCAGATACCGCCTGAAGGGGTGTAGAAGATACTCTCAGGCTTAGCGCCCCAGTATTGCTTGCCTCGTGGCTGGGTCAGGTCATAAGCCGAGTCGTAAACGCGGAGGGTGAGACGGTGGGTGCCAGATTGCCCGGTCGCGCTCAAGGCGTCGGTGATGTCGATCTCAAAAGGAACATGACCTCCGCGATGGCCACCGACGGACTCTCCATTGACCCAAACAGTAGCCTCGTAATCAACAGCCCCAAACCTCAGGACGAGTCGATGGCCCTGTTCCTTCTCCTGCGTGGTGCGCAGGTCGGAAATGGCACGCTCGTACCACAAAACCTCGTGAACACCTCGGTCATTGATTCCCGAAGCAGGAGACTGGAAAACAAAGGGGACCTTGATCTTGGTCTTGGAGTTGGTGGTCTGGGATGAAGTGGTAAAGACATTGTTCTGGATCAAGGCCTGCGTGTCGCCCACAATGCGCTGGACAACACTGTCGCTCTCGGCAGAGGCCTCGGTGCGAGTGCTTGTGGTGGTGACGGTGGCCTTTGCGGGAAGGCCACTGCGCTGCCAGTTCTCGGAGAGACCAGCGTCGCCGTCGTCGAACAAAAAGTCCCATTGTCCATTGAGCGTCTCCCAGCGAAGAGGGCTGCGCTCAAAGTCGGGGCGAGGATACGTCATTTTGGATGGGCAACAAGTTCAACACCTGCCTGACGGCTCAATTGAAGACAAGACTGCAAACAGAATTTGACGGTCACTAACGAATGTAGGAAAAAAGACAGTTTTGTGTGTCCGTTTAAAAATTCACCGACCGTCTCGCCGCGCGTCGATCCAGTTAATGTTGGCAGTCTTGTTTGACCATGAGGGGTTGCTTTGCTGATGAGGGGAGCAGCCACCTCTCGTAATCATCGGTGGGGCGCTGCAATCCTCCCGTAAGAACATCGCGTCGCTCAAGGTGAAGAGTGTGATTGAGTGAGAAAAGTTGGGGATCATCGGCGCATCTCCACATGGATTGTCTTGGCTTGGTGGACTTTAAGTGGTTCGGCGTTTCTGCCGTTGAGGGACCAGCAGATAAAGATGCTGAGTGAACGAATGGTAACTCCCCCCGATTATCGAATTACGCTATGAGATGCAGTACGCTTCCTGCCCAGGGCCTATCTACTAACTTGACTTTGGTATCACTAAACTCAATCAATTGTGCTCAAAACGCTCCGTCGTCACTCCTTCAAGATACTCGCTCCCTCCCTGACCGTGGTCGAGCCGCCGGACGAGTCGCTGACCCTCCGGATCGTCTTCCACGCGTTGAGGCTCTTCTCGGTGAAGCCACCGGTCGACTCGATCAGCGAGTTGCGGCCAAAGTTCAATGTGCCCAGGCTGGGCGAGGGACTCGGGTTGTTGGCCTCGATCTTGGTCGACACTCCCATTTGCTGTCCGTCAAAGGGGTTTGTCTTTGTCGAGCCGCTGCCGCTGCTGCCGAGGCGTGGTTGACCTGGCTGGCTGGGCGAGGCTGCCCTTCGTCGCCTCCAGAAAAAGAATGCTCCCACGAGGAGGAGGATGACTCCTAATGATACGCCAACGCCGATGCCAGCCTTTGCCCCGGTGGACAGGCCCTTGCCGCCGGAGCCTCCATCGCTGCCGGATTTGTCACTGCCTGAGCTACCGCCACTGCCGCTCCCATCGCCATCCTCGTCATCGGGCGTCATATAATCCTCTGGGTTTCCCTCGGTATTCTCAATGCCTCCAGTGCTTGGCTTTCGATCCTTCTTCTCGTGGTCTCCAACGCAAGAGTACTGGCCTTCGACAATATTCTTTATGTTCGCGTCGAACCAGCTGCAGTCCATCGAGTCATCACCCGAGACTTTGAAGTCTCCTGACACCTTCTTGAGGTTAAAAAATTCGACGTCGGTAAATGGACCCTTGAGCGAAATAGTGCCTGCAGATATGAGCGCGTTGGCCGTAATGTTGGTCAGCTTGTCGTTACTGTCAATGTCCATCTCCTCCACGTAAGTAACCCTGGGAAGAGCAAATGTCGCCAGAGATGGGTTGTCCTCCACAGTGATGGTTCCCTCCAGATCCTTGATGAGAGGGATCGTGAGGTCTTCTAGGGCAGTAGACTGGAACGTGAGAGAGCCCTTGACCTTGCGCAATGACGCAAACTCAATCTCGCTCACATCTTCAAAAGTTGAGGTCGCGCTTGTGTTTTTGTTTCCAAGGGAAGCGAGCCAGGGGAAGTGAACGGTCGGCCCGTCTCCATTGGACGTGACGGAGATGGTCTGAGCAAACTCGAGGGCCAAGAGTCCAATATTGGTCAATGCGTCATTCTGGTAAAAGGTCACGTCGCCATTGACCGTCGTGAGCTTGGGGAACGAAATCTTCTCCAGAGCCGAGTTGCCCGTGATGGTGAATGCCTTGTTGGCTGTCGTAAGTGCGCCCGCCTCCAGCTCTTTCAGGTCTCCATTGGCATCGATGGAAAAGTCTCCCTTCACAGTGTGCACCCCGTTTATTTCCAAATCTTCCACCTCTGTGCCGGTGACTCTAAACATTGAGCCTACTTGGACATCCTGGTTGTGCTCGAGGGAGAGCTTCGCGAAGCCGCCTGTGATGACATAGGTGCCACCTACTTCCTCCAGAGCAGGAAATGACAAGTCAAACTCGTCAATCGTACTGCCCGTATCCGTGTTCCATATTGTAAGCTCGCCCTCGACGGTCTTCAGGTCCGACCCCGTCACAACGGTCTTCTTGGAATGGTGATTAGGGTAAATAACAAGGTCGCCAGTGAGTGAGCTGACATCGCCAATGTCGACCGAGGCCTCGTCGGATGGCCAGGCAGAGGGGTCCTTGTCGAAAAGAAGGGAAAGAGAGCCGTCGATATCGCTACAGGAAGAAACCGTGTCGCTGCCGTCGGGGGATTCGATGATGGTGTAGTTGCCAGAAAGATTGCAGTCTAGACGCGTGAAACCGCGTGTTAGCCAAGCTTCGAGTAAGGGATGGCCCAGTGTAGCTCACCAGCTGCTGCGAATCGCCCTGAGAGGAGGAATGACATCGCCACGAGGGCGATGCGACTTGCCGGAGCCATGGATGATGACCCTTTGCCCTCCATTTGGCTCCCAAGAAGCCTAGAACGAAGTTGTCCCAAAGACTGGTCTCCCTTCCGGGGGGGGGATGCCCGTTCTTTTTATTCATCTCGCGTAAAGGCGCCCCCTGGTCCCTGGAATTCGCATCGGCATGGCCATTTGGGGTAAGCAGGTAATTAGCTCACGCCACGATGCGACGCTAAAAAGGGGCCTTTTCCGGTGAGAGCGATGAGGGTACCGCCCGCCAAGCTCGGATTGGGGGACAATGCCCGGTACATCGTTCACAAGACCTTTGGTTTCAACGTCGGGTGGCTGGCAGCGGTATTTCAGTCCGTTGAATAATGTCTCGGCACTTTTGTGTGCTAGTGATTATTCTCGAAACAACGGATGATTTTTAGCTGAAGTTAGACCGGGCGTATCTCATACAATCCGACTGGAAGCTTCGGTCAAACAGCTCTAGGCTTGAAAGCAGCCCAAACAAGTACGATGGATGCGTTTGCCTCATAACCACGCAATGAAGGAAAAGTCGGACACTGAGAAACATCGACATCATTGGCTGCCCTGCTCGATGCATGGCCGCTTTGACGATCGATGGCATTGAGCCAGATATTAGGGCGCCTCCACTCGACGTAATTTTTATGCCAGAAGCCCAAGCTTCTGGGCGGCAAATTATGCAGGCATATAAAAGATGCACTATTTTTAAACATTAATTCTCCTTCGATAATCCCCAAAGTCAAGATGTGGATCTCACATAGCACTAGCATCGCAGGCGTTGAGCACTGCCGAAAGACATTGTGAGTCAAAGGGCAGACCCAGAGGCACTGCAGAGCCCCCCTTGCTTCTTGGCCTCCCTTGGGATGCTGCTAATGGCCAGAGAGGACATAGCCTCATGCCTCAATAGAAGGTGTTTATCGCGGCAGTTATACATTACCAATCAATGATTTAATCACATATCAACTATCTAAGAAGTAGCTAGCTCTGATAGTTGGGAACGTGCACTGCCGTTTGGTCTCTAAAGAAGCAATTAATACCTATTTTACCTAGAGGAGTTGGTTGATGGCAAACAGCTTCATCTTTGTCCTGGCGCAGATCAATATCTCGGCTGGCTCATAAGCGACACTGATGGCCTTTTAACCGACTCTATTTCTTACGGCAAACTTCGTGATCCTCTTCCGGTCGAAGCAGCAGAAAGGCTCCCGAACCGGGAATTGTTTCCTGGCTGCGCAAATCACGGTGAAAGCTAAATAAGACATCGACTCTCTTTATGGGTGGATGGCTTGGCAGAGCATGCACCGGGAGGTTGTGATGCGGTAAATAAATATGGGTATTAACTACGTAACGACGGTCCATAGGAACCATGGCAGTTCTCGCTGGGTAGTCTGCCTTGACGCCCGACGCAGGAACATCTGTTCTCATTCAGTTGAAAGCAGATCCGGTGCTTCCACCATAGTAGATGCCAGTACCCCTTCCAGTCTTGGCGGAAGCGATGCGTTTGACTGTAGCGAACAAATTAGTATGGATTCCTTCTCGATGATTCAGGAGGACAAACATTTCCCCCATGTAAAAGGCTCTTTCAGCTCCTTCTCGGCCTCCTTCCACACGCGTGCGCACCAACAGGTTACGAGCAAATCAAAAAACTTTTCTTCAAGTGTGGCCTTGATTGCAAGTCTTGGCAGCTCTTGGACTTTGCCGTCTTTGTCCCGCTGCAGTCGGGTTTCCTCAGCGATGGTCCGGCCCTCAGCATCTTTCCAGATGATTGTGTTGTTCCGTCCTTGATTCAGTCGTCCCTTCAAATCCGCATCTGCTTTTAAAAGTCCGTCGACCTTGAAAGACGAGGTAGACAAGCCTTGCGACATCTTTACCTCGGGATATGTCCGCTTCTGGCTTGTCTTGCCTATGAGAATGATGTTTCTCTGGTTCAGGCTCAAGTAATCGCCTTTGAAGTCGTAGATGTGGTCTTCACGGGACTTTAGGATAGGTTCGGAGTGGGCATCTGCAACGCGGTATCGGATCTTTTCAATGCCGTAGACAGTGGTTGATGCTTCTGCTGGGGGGTTGCTGAGCCGATAGAGGACGCGGGACGTTGGAGCATATGCAGAATAGATTTGGCAATCATCGAGGATCAGAGTGGGTAGGTCTTCGGGGGCAGCGGGCTGTTCTGTGTGAAGTTCGGCTGAGTCGTAGGATGGAGTAGGTTCTGATGCGCCGTGCTCGGTGGTCCTGGCAGGCTCCATGGTCGATTTCTCGGTGTTTGATTTCTCCATTTTGGTCCTCGAGCCTGACAGCTCAGCCAAAGTTCATGATTGACAAGTGCTCTTCGCTAGGTGAATAAAGCCTCTTGCCGCAATGTCGTTTATTTATACTAGTGGTGTCGACGACAATCAGGCATCACTGTCGAGACATTTCTGTGGCGCAGTGTCATGAGGTTGTGACGTATTGGGAAGATTGGCGCGCCGCCGTGACATTGCAGGAGGGCCTTCCCTGATGGATTTCTTGGCGGGTATTTAAAAGCCTCATTTCAGGCAAAGCCACAGATAAATGGGCACTAACACTTGGGGCCAAGACATGGATTTCAGCTCTCGCCTGTGTAAAAACAGCCTAATCCAACGTCCGGTAAAGCTGGAGGGCGAGATGGCCAGACGTCCACTCGACTACAGGTGTGTGCCTGATGATGTCACGCCACGTGATAGAGCACCACAATTCCTCTCACTGCTGGGTAGTTGGGTACTTGCTTATGAGCCCTTATACTTGGAGTCTAAAGAAGAGATATACGAATACCAGAGCTATAATGGCTACTAAGAGCTATGTTTCTTTGACCTCGAGCACAATTTCATCTCGTGCGGCAAGTGTCTAGGGTGGGGCTACGTCGTTCCTAGCGAGAGTAGTCGTCTTCCCGACACGGAGGCCGTTGTTTAGGTAGTGCTATATCGCTCTCGGGGAAATTGGCTGTCGATACATCAGTTGTTTGGACTGATCTTTGGCTTACTTGCTATCTAATATTTTATCATGTTAGATACAACCTACATACGTAGCACCGAGGATAGGCACGTAGTACATACTGATATGTAATAGAAATCAAATAGTCATAAAAGAATTCACTAAGAAAGCTTGATGTTGAAATTACTATTATAACTCTGCCACCTTCAGACAGTTGGTCAGAGGAAACGCAATAGCAAAAGAACACAGTTTCTTTACACAAATAGGCATTTCATCGGCCCAATGCCATATACACTTAAACCTTCTCGATTTTACCCTTCCAGCTACATCAGATGTTGAAATTAACTACTAAACACTTCGTGTAATTTTCTAGCATTGACTCTAGTACCCGTTAAACTGCCATGGTAAGGCCAGCTGAACAGGTTCTGTTGATGCTGCCAAGATCTTTCATGTTAGACTCGGAATATACCCCAAAGTCATAATCGAATGCTTTCTTCTATTCTATTGAGACCAACACCGCAATCAAAACTCATCGGCAGTGATGCCAACCTTTCTAACCTTTGCGAGCCGCAAAAGCTCTTGACCGATTGCCAGATCCATGACTCCAGTTCCAACACTCTTGTAGATAACAAAACCAGTCTCCAGCCACTTGTTCAAGTCGGCAGGGTTCTCGGTGTTCTTGACCTGGAGAAGCTGACCAATCTCTCGCATCCTCTCCGTGGGAATCTCCGCCTTGACCAGCTCTCCGGCTTCTTGCAAGCAACCCTCACGGCTATCGACAGCAACAGAACCTCCTTGGTAACCCGAAGAAGCAAAAATGCCCGAGGGGTCCACTACCTGCTTCAAAAGCTCCGGGTCTATTTCTTGCATATCCAGTCTGTACGAGCCAATGGCGGCGATAAACCGTGTCTTGCTTCGAGCTTTCTCTGAGGTGAGGAACTTGGCGGGGAACAAAGGCTGCGTGCTTGGCGTTGTGAAGAAAAAGACGTCTGCGTCAACGACCAAGGACTCCAAAGCCGCATCACGGTCTCCTTGGGGGCTGAACACTTTGAGGTCGATGTGAGATGGCCATGGCGACTGGGGGTTGGACTTGAGCAAGTCAATCAGCTGCTGTGTTCGTTCAGCAGAGCGGTTGACGATCGTGACCGTCTTAATGTCCTTTTCTTTTAGCAAGATAGCTAGGCGGATATGCCAGAGAGCCTGCTTGCCCGCACCAAAGACGACGATATTCTCGGTGTTGCGGCGGAATCGATAAGGTAGCATGGATCCTAGAGCCGTGCGGAACGCAGTGAGCCCAGCTGCGTTCAAGGTACCAAAAGCCTGACCCGTGGCATCACACAGGGTCAAGACGCTTTTCAGCCCAGGAGGAGGAGGGCCACCGGTTCCTGGGGCAGGAGCTGGTTTCCCTGCTGGAGCAATGCCGACGATTTTGACACCTAGTAATTGATCCGTAGTGGCTGGCATGAACAGGCTGACCTGGCTGTCTCGGGTGACAACGGCACGGTGAGGTTGATATTGTTGCTCATTATTGCACGAGTATTGGATAAGAGCTCGTTCAAGGGCGGTGGCCAGATCGGTAACATCCGAGGATGACAAGGTGTCAAGAATGTGGTTAACGTTGGAGTCTGAGAGGACAGTGAAGGCCATGGTGAAGATATGGGCCTTTTCTTAAGACTAATGTTAATTGCGGTGTTGAAAGACAGAGTGGGAGTATTCACTTTAATAAAGCTGTTGCTGGACGTCCAATAAAGTCGAGGCCTTTATCAATGAGGTTAGAGATTCCGGCATCGGCGTCGGGCTGTGTCGGCTTTGGTAGCGAGCACTAAGAATCAGTCGTTTCTGGGCGGGGAAATGGGACTATCGGAGGGCGGTCGCAGTTGATTCAATTCAACCTTGGACTATTGCTGATACTTTTTTTTTAAAGATTTGAGACCAAGAATGTGTCGTTAGTGTTTGATTATAAATGCACTTTGTTGATTCCATAGGGTTGTCAAGTCGTCATCTTAAATGTGAAGTGTGCTTTAAGCTGGAGCAATCTTCGCGGAGACCTGCCTGAATTGGCGTCTAATGCTGACTGCAATCCATCCAAGTCCCGGAATCGCTGTCCGTTTTCAACAGTGGCATTTCATTCCGCTGCCCATTTGAACTCGGCCCCCGGATGGTCATCCCGTAACCTGGGACCCAACCCGTCTCCCAAGTAATTCTCTCTTGTTGTAGACGCAGCATAGTCTTCCCAGAAAACACCCCTGGCCCTCAATTCTGGTAGCAACCACTTGATGATATCCTCAAAGTCTCCCGGGTTAACAGCGTAAGAAATGTTGAACCCATCAATACCCGCCTCGTCAATCCACTTCTGGAGAATGTCTGCAACCGTCTTGGGAGACCCAACAGCCCGCGCATGTGCACCGCCTACTGAAAGTTCTTGGGCAATTCGCTTCTTTGTCCACTTGACTCCGTCAGTCCCCGGGATAGTAGAAGACCAGGTCGATATCAAGCTCTGGATTGCACCAGGGCCGGAAAACTTGAAGTCCTCATCGTCTCCCCATTTGTCGAGATCAACTCCAGTCCAACCTCCAAATAGTGTTAGAGAACCCTCCAAGTCGGCGTACGAGAGATACTCTTCATACTTGGCCTGGGCCTTTTCATCCGTCTCGTCGACAATTATCAGGATGCCTGCGATCAGCTTGATGCGGCTAGGGTCCCGTCCCTGCTCAATGGCCCTGTGACGTATATCATCGGCTGCTTTCTTGACTGCTGGCGGTTCCATGCCGGGCACAAACATGCATTCAGCGTGCTTGGTTGCAAATGCCTTGCCAGCGCTACTCGCCCCAGCTTGAAAGAGGAAAGGAGTTCGCTGTATCGATGGTTCCGTTGTGAGTGGTCCAGCAGAGCTGAAATATTTTCTGAAGAGACGCGTCAGCCTAACCCTTAGTCTCCGCACCGATGCTGCTCACCCTTGATGATCAATTTGCCGCACTCTGCCTGGAACTGTGTACTGCTTGGTCTTCTCATCTCGAACGACAGCGTCATCTCTCCAGGAGCCCTCCCAGAGCTTGTAAGTCACTGTGAGGAACTCTTCCGCAATTTGGTATCTCTCATCATGAGCAATCTGTGTCGACAACCCCAGATTCTTTGCCGCCGTTTCCAAGTGACTTGTTACAACGTTCCAGGCCACACGACCCTTGGTCAAGTGGTCCAGAGTGGCAAATCTCCTGGCCAGGAGAAATGGGTTCTCATAGGTTGTGGAAGCAGTGATGCCAAACGAGAGATGCTTTGTTACGGCCGCCATGGCTGTGATTGGTAGACTATTGATGTCAGTCATCATAATAATATCTAAAGATACTACGTGTAGACTCACAACGCATCTGTGATTGGAAACTGGGCGGCTCCTGGAAGGCCGGGGTCAATGTTACCCGCACCTTTGTAAACACCATAGTGGCTTAGGACATCTGCAATAAAGAGGCCGTGAAACTTGCCAGCCTCGAGAATCTTGGCCAAGTCAGTCCAGTATTCGATGTCCGTGTACTCTGAAGTTCGATTGCGTGGATGTCTCCACAACCCTGGCTGCATCAGTGAGAGGTTCACTCAGGCCTGGAGTAGGCTTACCTGGTGCCAAGTGGCCCGGGGTGCTCATGCTAAAGGCATTCAGAATCCATTGCTTCTTTCCAGAAGCGTTATTCTCAGCCATACTGAGTGACTGTTGATAAGTTGGAGGAGATGGTTCAAAGTGGTTAGAGAAGCTGGGGAAGTGAGTACCTATCCGTGATAACCGAGTAGTCATCCAAGGTCACATCTCAGATAACCATCTACTTTATAATCCTGGCGATCACTGCCTGCCAAGATGTATAGTCCTCAATCCTTCGGGGTCGGTTAGAGCATTTGTGGGTCTGGAGTGATGCACCATCTCTTCGTGATTTCGCTATCGATCACATCATCGCACGAAATGGTAGCCTTGAGCTTGCCAATGCAAGCACTCTCCTCTCGACCCATTGACGTCCAGAAAGATGCACCAAGAGATTGTCACACTAACTATATCCCCGGGCTTATTACCGAGGCATTAGATAGCTATCTCACGCCGTTGGTTCCGCCAGCCCGGAGCCGTGGTGACGGGCGTTGTCAGGTTTCAACTGACAAGACGCTTGGCATTTTAGCTAGGCTCAAGCGACTTAAACTTTTACTTGAAAAGTTTAGCTTGTAATTGCACCATGAAACAAGGGCTGTGATGCAACAGGAACAAGTCAATTGGCCA
This sequence comes from Fusarium setosum, assembly GCA_013623625.1. Lineage (NCBI taxonomy): Eukaryota > Fungi > Ascomycota > Sordariomycetes > Hypocreales > Nectriaceae > Fusarium > Fusarium setosum. The sequence goes on along the minus strand of JABFFE010000791.1, from coordinate 15,946 downwards.
TGCATAAACTAGCGACAAGCGCGTCTCAAAGCGGGAATAATCTGGCAATGATGCTGAAGGAACCGCAGACGGCCCAATAAGAACACTAGTATTATATGCAAGCTCTGGCCCTGATCTTTGAGCCCTGTGCCCTCGTGGATTGCCGGATCCAAACGGACGGTTGACATAACTCCCCGAGTCCCCACGTGCTAAGATCCATCTCGTCTTTGTTTGAACCACGCGTTTGACTAAGAGCTAGGATCAGGGAACTTATATTGTTATAGCATGCTGCAGCCCTGTGTAATCAATCGGAAGACTGTCTCCGAAGGACTTTATTCGTAATCCCGACCCTGAAAGGTGTGATTTACAGTCTGTTAGTCGTGAGAGCCAAGAACCAGGGCAGGTATCAGCAACTGGCTGTCAAATCCTTAAAGCTGAGGCCTCGGCCTAATAGTACTATGCGCTGATAGCTTTCAGACATCACTGCTGCCACGAGACAGTAACGATGTCAGACGAGGTCAAGCCACCGCTACCCCAGGGGGCTGGCTATGGTGTTGTTGTAGGTCTTGGAGTTGCCTTTGCCCTTGGTAAGACCACCGTATTTCCTGTCGATCTCCAATTACTGACGGAAAATAGGTATGATTTGGGTTACACGAGCTATGAAAAAGTCTTTCAACGAAGACAACAAATCCACAGAAACGTACGTCTCTTAATGCTTAGATGAACTCAGCTAACGTGTGTAGCTTCATGGTGGCAAACCGTACTGTCGGCACGGGCTTGACGGCTGCAGCAGTTATTTCTTCCTGGCTCTACAGCACAGCCCTTCTTGGAGCGTCTCTTCTAACATATCGGTATGGAGTTGCTCTTGGTGTGTGGTGGGGTGCATCGGCCAGCACCATGGTTTGTTTCCTGTCTTTCCTCTCGATCGAGGCAAAGCGGCGTGCACCCAATGCCCATACTTTGTTGGAGTTGATCCGGGTTCGCTATGGCGCCGTGGCACATATTCTTTGGATCGTCTTTTGTCTCGTCAACAACATCCTGGTGTTTTCAAGCATGCTCCTTGGCGCCAGCACGGCAGTGACTTCGCTAACTGGCATGTCCGTTCTCGCGAGCACATATCTTATGCCGGTAAGTCACGCTTCGGGGGACATTGACTTTATTCGCACTTCAGCCTCTGCCATAGCTGGCGCCTGGGCGTGACATCGAAGACTAACAGACTTTAGCTCGGAGTAGCAATCTACACCTATTTCGGAGGACTTCGCGCGACATTCCTAACGGATTACATCCACACTTTCATCATCATGATTATTCTTGCCTGGTTTACGATCAAAGTGATAGTGGTCAAGGAAATCGGTTCTATCGGTGCCCTATACGATGCTGTCGTGGCTGCGGATAAGGAGAACCCAGTTGCAGGCAACTATCAAGGGTCTCACTTGACAATGAGAAGTAACGAGTGCCTTTACTTTGGTATCTTACATGTTATGTAAGTTTTCGACTTACCCAGGTGCTTGCTCATAGCTAACGAATACCAGCTCAAACTTTGGAGTTGTCATCATGGACACTGGGTTCTGGCAGAAGGTGTGCAAAGTGCCAAAGTTGGTGTTTAGATAATGGCTAACATGTTATCTGCAGGGCTTCTCTGCTGATGTTGCTGCTGCGGTGCCTGGCTATGTACTCGGAGGGGTGGCCTCGTTCTCGGTCCCTTGGACGGTAGGCACTGTTGTTGGTCTTGCTGGTATTGCACTGGAACGGACACCAGCTTTCCCAATTTATCCCCGAGTAAGCTTTCTACGTCGAGTTCATGCCTATAGACTAACCCGATGCAGCTGATGACTCCCGAGGAAGTGAGCGGCGGCCTAGTGCTCCCTTACGTCGCCCAAGCAGTTGCCGGCAAAGCCGGTGCTGCGGCCTTGCTGATTACTATTTTTATGGCAAGTCTATAGATGTAAGATTAGTTGATATTTATTAACTTGAAATACCAGGCATGCACTTCTATCGCCTCTGCCCAGATGATCGCGACGAGCTCGATTCTCTCTTTCGACATCTACGGCACATACATCAACAAGAACGCAACCAATAAGCAGCTGATTCGTTGGTCTCACATCGGAGTTGTTGCCACATCCTTGATCATCTCTTCCCTTGCCACCGCTTTCCACAAGGGAGGAGTTGATATGACCTGGCTGCTCTATGCCCTGGGAAACGTGATTAACCCAGGCGTCTTCCCAACATGCTTCGCACTCTTATGGAAAGGTCAGACTAAACCGGCGGCTATTATTGCTCCCATAGTTGGCATGGCATGCGGAATATCTGTCTGGCTCGGATCGGCGTACGCTTACTTTGGCGAAGTGTCTATCGCATCGACTGGTGGAACCTTGCCATGTCTTTTCGGATGTGTCACCTCCTTCTTCGTTCCTCTCCCAGTCACTCTTATAATCTCTTTCGCCAAGCCTGGGTCCTTTGACTGGGCCATCTTTAACCAGATCGAGAGCGTCAAGTCTGAATTCGGGAGGACGGCAGAGCAAGAATCTGAGCAGGCCACTTGGTTCACCCCTGAAAGAGTTGAGTTTATGAAGAGGATGAGTCGTTGGGCAGCATTTTGGTCGGCCTTTACACTCACGGGCCACATTTTACTGTGGCCACTACCCATGTACGGCGCCAAGATGGTATTCTCAAAGAAGGTGAGGAGTTGATTACGACGGCCCTGTCTCGCATCCAGCTGACTCCGAGGACAGTTCTTCGAAGCATGGGTGGTTATCGCATTCATCTACCTCTGGTTTACCCTCTTGGTCGGGAATTTCTACCCTCTGTTTGATGGTGGCTTTCAAAAGATTTGGACAGTTTTGCGTGGCCAGAAGAAGACTCAAGAAGGCGTTCCAGAGACTGACTCTCCCGGATCGGACTCGGCGTCAACGGCACCAAAAAATCAAGAGGTTGCGGTGAAGGTTGGCCAAGCGTGATCCTCAAACGAGGGCCCGCGGGGGTCAAAAACACAAGAGAATAGCTCACGTCATGATAATTGCTCCGAAGCTAAAATTTTTAATCGCATCCTAGCTTCCCAGGCTATTCAGCTTGTTTACATTAATCATCGAACCACAGCTTTCCGACACAATATTCTGCCCTGATGTAGTATTTGATTGGAAGTGCCCCGAAGCTAACTACGATTAGATTAAATTTATAAAAACGCTATCATAAGAGTATTTAGATTTTCATCCTCTAGATAGTCCAATTTCTTTACAAATTATGCCAAGTTCAGACTTGGAGCGGCCTAAGGGTATTGCCAACTCTTGGCAGGTAGGAGGGGCAGGCCAGTCCAGGTCACCTTCCTTGGACGGGCAAGCAAGCAGCCATCCCCACTTGCCTGCGGTACACCAAGATAAGATAAGCCCCACGGACGAATGTCAACTTGCATCCAGCATTTTCAACTTTCGACAACATTATCATCCATTTTTCAAGAACCCAGGCGTGATCCTACCTGATATTCGCCACAGCTCCGTCGGGAGCAATTCATCATGACGTGTCAAGCATTTCATCTCTTCATGAACTTTCCTACCGAGCTCCGATACAAAATTTATCTCCTTGCGACTCCGCCCCGTGTCGTGCCCGTTCGAGAATGGCCCGAACCCACTTAGGAAGCATATCAGGAGTTCGAAAAATGGCTTCATCAGACTCTCCCATCGCAGCTCACCATTCATCCCTCGCTGGCCTACCTCGCCCCCCATTGGCGACCTCACATTTTGGGCACGTGGCATAAATACAGCTCGGCCATCGCAAGGCCCCCGGGTAGTTTGCGTCAGGCGACCCTCGACCGGTACGGCTTCACAACCTCGAGCACTGGAAGAGAAAGGCCATCAGACCATCCATGGCCACCCTCTCAGTCCTGTCCCCGCATCGATCCCCTCTGGCTCTCACAACGCCCTATGCTGGCGTGGCACCTATGCCGCCGCTCCAAGCTTTATAGCACCTCGCCGATCCCGCCTTTGCTTCACGCTTGCAGCGAGTCCAGAGTCTCCTTGATTGAGCAGGGGTACACACTTGCCTTCTCAACTCGTACCTCGGAGGGCCAGACCTGGTTCCATTTTGGGCGCGATATACTCTACCACGACGATCGCAGCTCAAGCAAACCACAGGCGCGGAAGAAACCCGAAAAGGTGCTCGACCTCCCATACAGCATCGCGCAATTCATGCCTGAAGATCTAGTGCGTGTGAAACGGCTGGCTCTACCCTACGACTTTCTCATCTGGCTGTTTGATTGGCTTTTTGTTGCTCGAGTCCTCGTACACGATCAGACATACACTCACGACACCTCCCGTGTTGTGAGCCTCCTCCCCCAAGTGGAACATCTATATAGCGTCAGGCGTGTTATTGACGAAGCACCCGCCAACACCGCATCAGGACCCAAGAGTACGAAGAGAAACTCCAGAGAAGCTTGGGACTGGATTGACTGCGATACCGTAGACAGAGAAGGGGGATGGCTACTCCGCATAGCGGAATGGACCTCGCTCTATGAGGATGCATCCTCACATGCACACAGCACATGGAGTTTACGGGATTCTGTCTCTGTCTCCCTGAAGAGATATCTTTCACTCTTCCTGAACCTCCCTCAGTATCGGCATCGACCTGGCGGGGCTGCCAACGTTCCTGACGCTAAGTTAGTTTACGTCGGAATACCTCGGTTGTTAGAGCAACTATATGGCGAAGGAGAAATGTTCATGTAGTCAAGCTGGCCTAGCGCACGACGGGAATTATTGGCGAATATGCCTGGATAGCGTCACCAAGTCGCAGGCGGCGTGTGTCGGGATGTGTTGGGAGGCCTAGGGGGCTTGGAGGTCTTGGGCTTCTCAGCTTCCTTGGTCTTGATGACCTGCTTGTGGTCGCGAGCGCACTTGATGTGGTTGAGGGTAGACATGGTGTTACTAGATTGATGCCGGAGTTGTATACTTCTAACTGGCCAATGTTCTACCATTCCATCCATGGGACCAAGATCCTGGTCTTCGAGGACTAGCACATGAAAAGATAACGGCTTCGACTAACGTGGCGAATGGCATTTCTTGTTCGAGCTTCTTAGCGTTGCTAGGCATAACTCAATTCAACTTAATATCTGGTGGGCAGACCGGGATCTTGTAACTGGCAGGTGATATAAGCGACAGTTTCTGTCATCGCATGTTTTCCGCTGGGGGAACGTAATGGGAGGCAGACTCTGGGTAGTCGGCTATAGTTATTGTACATCTAGTTTGTCTTGACATCTTCACTCTCTAGCTGGACTCCTTCTCCTCACCCTCTTTGGCAGCTCCACTGCCTGTCTGGCCGCTCAAAACCTCAACTCCAGGCTCAAATGTATCGCTTCTATTCACAGGCGGTCCTGTAAAGTTCTTTCTAGCGTAGGCAAAATACCAGATAAAGGCGATGGCGGCAAAGCCCGCGAAAACAACAGAGGCGTAGTTCATGGTGCTCGCATCCACGGGAAGAGAAACCGGCATGCAAAAGATGACAACAGAGAAGCAGATCCAAACGACGCAGACTCCGTTGATGATGGGACCGAACTTGCCGAGCGGGTAAGGTGAATGGCGAACGATTTTGCGTCGGCGGACCAGGTTGACCAGCACCGGGACGCCGTACGAAGTGGAAAGACAGATGGTAGCGACTCCAGTGAAAGAGTTGAAGGCCGCTGAAGAACCAAAGTAGATGCAGCCGAGAATGCAATCAACGATGGTGGACAAGACAAGTGCCCATACTGGCATGTCTAGGCGGTGGTTCACTCGACTCCAGAGCTTGTAGCCAGGGATGGCGCCGTCTCTAGCAAAGGCGTAGGTACATCGAGATGCAGCGGTGAGAGCACCGATTCCAGCGAACATGAGAATTCCGAGGATGAGGAAGAGAAGGCCGAAGCCGCCGGCCGCCGAGCCTGTCACCACCTTGAATAGGGTACCGATTGGCTGCGAGTTGGCCACTTCAAGAAGCATCTTGACGTCTGGGAGAACGAAGAGAATCGGCACGAGGTAGATGACGCCGGTGATTCCGGCTGCGAAGACGGAGAGGACAATCGCCTTGGGAACCTCGCGCTCTGGGTTTTGGACCTCTTCGCACATGGCAGCGACCATGCCGTAGCCTGTGAGGACATATGCGCCTATTAAATACGTGTAAGTACCCAATCTAAATTGGCCAGAAGAAGGAATAATGTTACCTTGCAATAAACCTACAAAAAATGACCATCCTGTAGGCCAACCGCTAGCTGATGCATCGTAGTGCGAAAAGACAAACTCGCCCGACCGGCGGGTATCAGCCATGGTCAACAACGTGACAATGATAATAATAACACTCGCGCCAGTCCAGTAAATGCAGACCTTGTTAATGATATCTAGGTAACGAGAGCCGAAAGCATTTACAAGCGCGCAGACAAGCATGACGGCCCAAAAGCACAGCACTGTCTGCCACTCGTTGGCGACAAAATCATCATTAAAGATGGTGATTGCGCTCAGAATCAGCTGCGCGCCCGAGAAGTTGATGGACAAGGTGACGGTCCAATTGCCCACAAGAGTAAGCCAGCCGTCGACGAATGACACAATCGGCGCATAGCGAGGCGTCGAGAGCATGGCCGACCAGTAGTAGACGCCGCCGGCGGTCGGGAAGACGGCGCAGATCTCGGCGAGCGAGGCGGCGATGCAGAGCGAGATGAGTGACACGAGAACCCATCCCCAGAGGACCGTCACGGCCTGGCCGTTCGTCAACGTGATGTACATGGTCGTCGACAGGCCGAACGGCACGGCCATGATGGCGAATGAGAGGCCCAGGACGCTGAGCATGCTGAGGTTTCGCGGCAGCTCTGCCTTGTAGCCCAGGCGGGCAAGCGCCTGATCGGCGTCGTCGTTTTTGCCGTGCTCCATTGCCGCGGCGTGTCAGTGGCGTAAAACGGTAGCGTTTTAGTGAGTGAGTGGGCGTAGGGAGGCTTGCAGCTAGAATAAAGGATGAGAAAAGCTGCGTTGTTGAAGTATCGTGGCAGCCGTCAAGTTAATGAGATAAACTGTCAGGAAAAGGAAATTTCTAGATGTCTTGACAGAAAGAAAAAAAGGGTCTTAAGAAACAAGGAAGCAAACGGGCCGTCGCTGGGTCCTGGGAGCTGAAGCCCAGTCGGCAAGGTTCGCAGTGTGGAGGAGGGGCCAGCTCCGCTCCCCTCCACGATTTATCGCTGGCCTGATTTGGCTAGAGTGTCCGGGGTACACGATAGTGTGGCTTGCGGTTCGCAGTTTTGGCTGTTGTCGTGTGCCGCGGCTAGATTCCGCCGGGCTTGGGGATGGAGGCTAGATGGAAGTGACAGCGCGGCAACATGACCATGAAGATGTGTGAAGCAGCAGCCCGTCCTCTCCTTTCTAGACTCTACCTATCTTGGACTCATATCGGCAGAGATAACGATCAGTCTCCTCATCAAACGCCTGCTCCACCTGATAAGCATTCCCCGGACGTGGGAGCATCGATACAGCAATTTATTGATAATGGCCCCACCAAAAAGATAACCGCGCACCGCCGAATCTGACCTTGTCCTACGCGTCAAGACGTCTGACTGGGCGAAAGGGCACTGTTCGTCATACAAGTGGAGCTGTCTAATGGTAATTTACCACTTGCCTAACAGGGGTTATACCTCGGCATGTCATGACTCGTACAATTTATTTGCCCTTTTTGTATATAGCTTTCATTGTGAGAGTTGGTATATCCAGCCAGTAACAAGAAACTCTCCAACTCAGCTTGGCAGTTAGATGATAGCGAGGGGAGCCTAGGAGACATGCAAGGATGGTGTGATCTTGCATGGTGGATGCTGTTTTGACTGGTTCAATCTAGACTACCTTGCGTCTTGGACAGCACATGAGACGGACAGGTGCGTATGTGTATGGCCGCAAGATATTGCCCAATAGGAGGCCTTATGCTCAATGTGCAATCAATCTATGGCCTCTGCGTCATCATCTCAAACGACCTGGGCATGACGTCATTCCAAGCTGTCGTGGTCCCCCTAAGCTCTGGTTGGCAATGTTGAACTAACACTTGCATGCTGTTTGGTTCAGGTTGCGCATGACTGATCCATGTTTGACCGTGACCCAAAGGAGTCCCAACATGCTTCACTCATAGAATCCCATAGTAGATCATTTGAGCGATTTGAAACGCCAATTTATGTAAAGATATTGCCTTAGTTTGTTGATGTGTTTCCTCCGATCCACCTGAGATATGAGGATGGTAGAGTCAAGATACCAACCAACGGATCATTTGAGTTGTCATGCATGCATCAGAGGTTGACTCTTCGTGTAACCTAGGACCCCTGACCGCTCATTCAATAGGCTTGGACTCAGGTGTTGGCACATGATTCGTGTCAGCCGCTGCGTAAACGTTCTGTCTCCTTGTTTGTATCTCATGCAAGATGGCGCATGGCCTCACACCATATACTTTTCGCCGCTACCCTTGGAGTTGGTTGAAACGGCCCTTCGTCTGGGAGAGCATCATAACTTCTTCAAGCCATGTAACATATAGTTTTAAGCAATAACAAATGACACAAACTAGAGGTACTTTGAAGTTTCAACAGCTCGTCTGAGCAAGCCTTGATCCCCCATCATAGAAGAGACGGAAGACTGCCTTGAGCATTATGCAGTCTGTTGCCGACATGCAGAGTGTTTCCGTTGCATGCTGACCGACACGACAAGACTGTTTGACCGACCATCTGAGGTGCGCGACTGCTCCGTCAAGGGCAGGCTGCCTTCACAACAACAAAGAATACCGTCTGTTTGACCGACAAGACTGTTTGACCGCCAGGACTGACTGAGAAGCTGGTACTACATTCACAAAGCACCGTGAGGTCATGAGGCGACGCTGGATGCTGTATATAAACCTCTTCTGTTCCGTTCTCTGATCTTCTTAACCTTTACACTCAACCACTCTCTCCCGATTCCGATCAGAAAATTCCATCCGATCTGATTCACTTCTTCATTTATCCTGAAGCATCAACTTCTCTTGCGGAACAGCACAGCCCGTCTCGCCCTTGTGACATTTCAGAATGGCTGCCCACCAAATCAAAGTCCTTGTCGATCAGTGCGACTACCGTATGCGGAAAAACAAGAAACGAGAGTACTACCGAAAGAAGATCTTGGATTGTAGAGTGTGTTCTTGCAAATACTCCACTGGTTGTGGAAGAGGCAATGAATGTACCTGCTACACTCCTGTGGCTCAAGGCACCCAGTATGTTCCCGAACTTTCTTTTCAAGTCATTCATATTTAACGCTGATGGTCTTCAGGGACGCGGGCTCGGGCCAGAAGTGATGGGGTCGGAAGCCAGGCTGAGCGGCACATGGCCGTGCTACATGTAGCCTTGCAGGATTGAAGCAGGCAGAAAACTGAATGTGGATGTCACGATGGAATTGTTGTTTGGTGCGGATTATGAAATTATCCTTTGGCGCGGATCATGTCACTCTTTGGAAATACTGTCATTACAGCAACAGAAACCACTGATAAATTCATCCAAGTAACGAATGACGGCTATCTGAGCTGCGACTGCTCCGTTAAGGGCAGCTTACTTTTCCAACACCAAGAACACTGTGAACGAATGACGGCGTTCCAGCCATGTCTCCTCCAGCGCTGGCATCGAACGTCACCCTGTCTTTCTAGTTGGCACGGGCTCGAGTGGGTTGTCGTACAACTTCCCATTCATGATGAAGTCCTTGACCTTCTCAAGACTGTGAAGGTCATTCTCCAGGGCCGAAACAACTGCTCCTTCAGGTCCCCAGCCCATTGCGCACGCTCTCAAGTCCCTTTCCTCCCCACTGCGCCTGCAAGAATTATAATTGATAATGACAGGAGTGTCTCCGTCCATCATGATGGTGCATGGATTCAGGTTATTGTGAATCAGCCCCAGCTTGTGAAGGTGGTGGACCCCTGCTTTAACGCCCTCGTAGTACGCCAGCTTCTTATCGGGGCTAGCGCCTCCCAGCTTGTCGGACAAGCTCGAGGTGTATTTGGCCAAGCAAATACCAGTGATTCTGCCATCTTCGACCAGGCACCCATGATATCGTACAATGTTCGGGTGCGGGTTATTCTTCAGAATCTCGCAAATCTCGGCTTCACGTAGGAAGAGGTCGCCAACTTCCTCTGGATTTTCCTCGGAGGGTTCCCAAATGCGAAAATCGGGCTTCTTGACGTATGCGTCTGACAAGGACGCGGGGGCTTGGGTGATGCCTCGCTTGAGCATTGGGAAGACATCCTTAATGGGGATGGGTGTAGGTTTAAGGGACTTGGTACGCAGGCTCTTAGAGTTTACATGTACCATACAAAGATCAACCGAGGCAGTGAAGTAATCTTTTCCCTGGCGCAGTATGACCATTGTTTGATCAAAAACAAGACCTTTGTCCCCTAGCTTCCAGCCTTCGGCCGTGGAAACGATTTCGAAATTGGGCTCTGAATCGTGGCTGTCACCTGTGGAGTTTGTTGCAATGTCTTCAGCCGGTTTGGCAATGCATTGCGACTGATGACTGTCACAGTCCCCTGCAGCGTGATGGGAGCTGGCCTCATTTTCTTTGGTTTGGACCCCATCGGTGCCAGCTGGAAGTTGGCTGTGGTTGACCATCTTGACGTTTAAGAACTTGAATGACGAGAAATGACAAGGCGGAGATTCTCACGAGTTAGTAGAGGATTCTTGGGTTGAGATGTTAAGTCGAAGAGTTGAGTTTAGTTGGATTGGGTTGAGTTGAGTCGAGTCGAGTCGAGCCGAGTTGAATTGACTTGAGTTGACTTGAGTTAAGTTGAGACGAGTTGACTTGAATTGAGTCGAGTGGATGGGAAGTCTCTTGTTCTTATGCACAGCCAGGGTGGTACATGCGTTGGGAATGGACTCATTACGTTGGTTCTGGCCATGGCTGAGACAATAGCATATTTCTGTTCTGAAGAACACCCATCTATCTGAGTTGCACGACTGCTCCGTCAAGGGCAGCTTGCTTTCACAACAACAAAGAACACCATGCCTGTCCACATCTCTAGCACCATAATCAATAGAACGTTTAACGGCCCTTGCTTCGATCTAAGGGAAGAGGCGTTGGTTCAGCCATCTGATTTGCGTGACTGCTCCGTCAAGGGACCGTGCTGCTGTATGACCAACCAGAAGCCGGGTTGCATCAATGGATCTCCTCGGTGCCATCATAGCCTCCATTTGTAGAACAAGGGAATCATGGCCAAAGTCTAGAGGTAAAAAAAATCATTTGGGTGTCTATGCAAGTCTATCCTCCCAGCCGTCACCATCCAGTTCCTGATTCCGCAGGCCTGCCCTACCCACAATTCCCAAAGGCCACTTACGAGGCGTGGCCATCAAAATGCTCCTCTCTCCTGATGTCCGACCAAGCTTTCCGAAGCCCGACTTATCTCAATGTCGTTGCTTCCAACCCTGACTTTCGGCTGAGGTCGCGCGTCCTTGCTCATCCATCCGCCAGCAATGACAACCAAGACGATACACAGCTGCGTTCCAAACATCAAGATGAGCCTCGTCGCGAAGCTTCCAGTAACTGGGTCCAGGCTCGGAATGCGGTTGAAGGCATACGTCAAGCTGTAGCTGAGCCGAATCAGCTGGAGCACAGTTCCAGGCGCAGCAGCCATGATCAGGGCTTTGGCGGCTTTGTAGTTTGGGTCCTGTCGGGCGGACAAGACGCGCTTCGCGGCAGGCCACAACCAGAACAACACGGCGACCATGACAAGGAATATGAGAAGGTTTCCGATCTTGTCGAGCGTCTCGTTCTTCACTCCGCCGGGCGCGTTTTCGTCGGCCTTTCCAGCATATGCTGCCATGCCAATGCCAACCGTGTTGGTAAGATGGGTAACGCCGAGGATGATCTTTCGGCCCCAGCGCTTCGAGTTAGAGGGGACGAGGTTGAGGCTATTTTTGACGGTTAGATCAAGTTCTGACACGGAGATTCCCTTGAGTATTTCTTACGCTTCATAGACCATGCCAATAAGAGTCAACGACAAGCAAACAATGCTGCCCGCGTTGGTCATTAGCGTGACATTGTTTGGTTCTTCAGGGTCGTTTCGACGAATGATATGATAGCCGTCGGACGCGAGTCGAAGGGCAAAGTAAGATACGAAGATTGGCCAGCAGATGATGCCCTGCTTGCCGTGCTTGTAGGTGATGTACAAGGCAGGAATGAGGAGTGCGCCGAAAATGCCCAGAGCTGCATAGGACAGGTTGATGCTGTTCGTGGAAGGGAGATCGTACGTAGGAGCCATTGGAAAGACGAGGAAAAAAGAGACTCAAGATTATTGTAGAAGTAGTTGGATTGGATTCAGCCTGATGCTGGTAGACATGTTCTTTTGTCTCGGATGGGAATCCCTCATCAGTTATATACGAGTCTCATGCCGGGAATTGCGTGCAGCAGGACACGAAGCCTCCGGCGTTCCGGTCAAGTTTGCTACCATCGCACGCCAGAATAGTATCACGTCGCTCACAGCCCTAACGGCAGTTCCCATATCGGCATAACCCTGGTCGCATCAGCCTTGCGGGGCCAGGGCGAAAAAGTTACTTTCAAGAGGTTCAAGTGGTTTATTTGAGATGTTTGACAGGGGTCCAGGGGCTATGTTCGAAGTGATTGTGTGTACCTTACGCGTCCAAGGTGGCCGTCCATCTCTATCGGGAACGAGTGATGAAATGATAGGCAGGGGTGAGAGAGAGCATGATGAAATAAAGTTTGCTTGTCTTTGATTAGTTCGAGACGAGGATGAAACGAGATTGGACCTATTGTAAGTCTGGCACCTTTGTCGAGTCCACTTCAGGGTCCCGGGCGAGACCGAGACCGAGACCGAGCTGGCGCAATCAGGGCTGCCAACGCAGCTTGCGCCCACGAGGTGAGGGAACTAATTGCTGCAAAGACCTGTTTTACAATCATATCAGACATGATTTGACGAATTCAAGTGACGTTGCGCTTGCGTGGCCGGGCGAAAGCTCGTTATGCCTTGGTGTTGGGGTTGGGACTATTCAAAAGTTCCGGAGGGGCCGGCGACAGGTTGTTTCCCCTATACAGCTTGAGATTCGACTTTGAACTTTATTATTCCTGTGGAGTACATGTAAAAAGGGCTGATTTGCCTTGACAGACACGCCAAGAAATACTATTATTCATTACTTTACAGGAGCGTCGATCATGGAGATATGAATGATTTACTCTTCGGGTTGTACTTGTTCAGATTTGCATTTTGGCAATACGGCTGGCGGCATTTTATCATGTTGTGTCGTCTAGTTACTACAGCTAAGTGAAGAATCCGTAGTATTCCCCCTAGGCAAGTGTTATAAGATAGGACGATAGTTCGGATACCTGAAGTCTGTCGAGAGTGAGTCCCTTTATGACTTCTCCCCCTGTGATGAGCTTATACTAATTGTCTAGGCACTAATACACCAGGTGAGTTAACAAGCCAAAGTACTCTTGGCTGAGCAGAGCTATCCTACCGCATAGGATGGACCCAGCAAGTTTGAATTTACCAATATGGGAAGCTCGTTCACACGGATCAAGGCAAAACTAGCGCTAAGGTAGTGGCTTGGCATTGACTGCTTGGCATATGGGACCCGGGATCTGTATCCGAGTTAGTTTTCTTAGGCCAGTGCAGTAGGGCTGTACATATGAACACGGGCTCTCTGTTAGCTTTCGAATCCTCATATACGTCATGGATTTACTCAGAGCACGTTTTATTGTAGATAGACAAGAAACAATGGTGAAAGGCATAGTTTCAAAGTGACAGATTGTCCAGACCTCTGGGTAGACCTGTTCGTCATCTATCTTGAACCTAGCATGACAAAAATCACAGCTGGCGGTCAAAGACATGCTAGTGGTAGGTTCCTCTGAATGCTTTGCAAAAACCTCGTCCTCAAATCTAATGAACTAGTAAGGTCATGATGCCAAGATATTGGTATCATAACTCCGGCGCCCTTAGAAGGATCGGAGGATAGATGCCAGAAAAGAACAGGGTATCTACACAACATAGGCATTTCATCTTTTATTGCATGCTCCATTATGTAGATGAGTCTTAGCTCAATTCGACATTGTCTCCTTAACCAAGTCGCGTAGATATAACCCGGATATCTTTTCGTTAATATAGGTTAGGTGATACGACCTACCTATACAACATCAACGCGAACATTGACATCATAGACGGTGCATATGAGTACTGCAAAGGGCATATATTCGATCTCCTCGCTATAGAAAAATTCAAGGACCGCTCTTATAGACAGTATTATCTTATTCCCTAGTGACACGCCATTACTAATTCTCATCCCTCTACGACATTGCGGTATTCAGTTGCTTGCGCTTTACCCTGTCAACCTCCGCCCCCCTTGTTTCCGTAGCGAAAGATGCAATTTTAGTGAGGACTTGGAAGTCTCTTTCCAGCGCCTCTACGTCGATAGGAGAGGCGCTCATTGCTAGACCGACCGCCACTTTCAAGACGCGATATAGCAGAAGAGTGAAAGCCGTTCCAAATCGCACTTTAATGGACGACATTCCCCCCATCAACTCCTGAACGGTCTTGGAATACATCTGCTCCCAGGACTGCAGGGAGTCGATGATCTGGGCCCTCATCATCTTCAGCTCAGCCACTTGGCTATGACTCCGCAAGTCTGTCACCCGGCCTAGAAAATCGAGTACCTGTACAGAGAGCGCGCTCAGGTCGTTGCGCGCCTGATCACACAAAAGGGTGGTCGCGGCGGTCATGGGCCCGATGTGCTCTCTTTCCCAGCTGGACATGTGTCTGGGACCCGGGTATCCCGATGCAAAGAGCTTGATGGCAAATGCGTCGAGATGAGGGAAGCCGGGGTTGTGACAGGGAACCACGCGGCCGCTGTCGTTCACAGTTGGGCGATTGCGATATTGATACATGATGCGCAGCCCCAGGAGGAGGTGCTGGAAGGCAGTCTTATAGTCGCCCATCGTGACCTCGATACTGATAAACATCTGGCAGCACACAAGCGCAGCCTGAGCAGACGCTCGGGTGGGCTGCTCTCTCAGCCGGCACGCCAGGCTGGAGACTGCCGCGTTATACGCGTCCAGGCTGCGTTCAGCGTTGTCGGATGCGATGCGGCCGTCGACAAGGGGATTGGGGTACCCTCTTGCCTTGTAGCCATGGTGAAGAGCGCTCAAAGAGTTGAGTGCGTGGCGGATGGCTGGGTCCGAGAGGTTTGCCAAGATTGCCCGGGCCTCGTTCTGGTAGCACACATTATCTTGGCGCTTGCGGTGGAAGTAATGGGCCAGCTTGTTGACCTCGTCGACAGTGATTATGGAGGACTTTGGTTGGTACAGAGAGAGGGATGGCGCAGAGTTGACGGTAGGCATAGAGGTAGACGGTGCGAGAGCCACGGGGTCGAAGGCTCTGAATACAGACGGATACCCGTCGCACACCCTTCCGGTTGACAGACAACGATCGCACGCCGGTCGTGCTTCATCGCACTTGATTCTCCGAATCCTATTTGGGAATGACGCTGGGGTTAGTGTCAAGCCAGTAGTGCGCCGTGGCAGGGACCGACTCTCGTCGTCGCCTCACCTGCAAGTGTGGCAGCCTGTCTTGGCCTTTGGCTTGAACTTCCGCCTGAACGGTGGCCTGCAGCGACCCCGTAGCTGTTGATCGTCTTGGCCAGCCATGTGTTCGAATATTGTGGCGGGCTGGTTGGTTTGTTGTGCTTCCTCGATCAGCCCTACGGGGCACACCTGCGCTTAAATAGGAAACGGGAACGAGCACCCAACTCAATCTCCCGGACGGTCTCCACTTGTCGTCAGTCGGTGGTCCTTCGGCGGTTTCACTGCAGGAAAACAGCGTACGGTGAAGGTAGAACGAATGGCATGTGCAGCGGCTATGTACCGTTACCGGTAGAAGGATTGTGGCATAGACGCGATGTTCCCCACGAACCCCGCAATGTAACTCAGAGCCGCAAGCCTCAGCCGCAGTAGCTAAACCGGTTTGGGGAATTGGAACGACA